>BPLQ01011795.1:0-81275 GCA_021605075.1 Caerostris darwini
ATAAAATATATTTGAGTGAAGCATGTTTAAGTTGGACCACTACCCTGCTACACTATTGTGTATAGAGCTGAATTGCCCCTTTGCAGTTTAGGAATGATGTGGGTGAGAAGTCTGATTGGGCTGTGTGACGCCTCTATGGTCATATGAGACCGGGACCTACAGTGCGACAGTGTTAGATAGTGCGACATGCTTAGAATGGATTCCAACAACTACACACATCCATGGCCCCACCTGGACCATTTGTTAGTTTAAACGGAAGGGCTTTTTTATTGGACAAGTACAGGTGATAAATCTATGTGTGAAAGTTCTGACTAGGAATATTATTTAAAGGTTATTTTGCATTACTGAGATCGTACGATGAAATATATTTGATCGAAGAATGTACATACAGAACAAAATTTTCTTCTGTTTCAAAGTATTTTTCAAAACATAACTTATGTTGTTTCTTATCCCACTTGATAGATATCTAGACCAAGCCCACGAACTCGTATGGACTCATGCTTGGAGGGTCAGGGGCAGCCAAAAGGCTGGTGCTGTGGCCTTGGTGCCACAGGCTTCATGTTCGAATCCGGGATTTAACATACATGTTTGTTAGTGTTTGGAATCGACATAGATCCTTGTTTAGACTTGGTAGTCCGGAAATGTGGTATCCCGGTAGATAGGTCCTATCTTACATCCTAAAGTATGCACACAAGTATGAGCCACAAAATTTTAAGATAGTCTAAATAAAATACTTAGTAAATACTTAAGCTAGTGATCTGAAGCACTTAGCTACTATTGAAAATACGTGAGTTACTGATTGGTCAACGCTTCACACTTAAATGGCTCACGACTCGGTGGGAACGGCTCTTAAGAAATTCACGCTGAGAGCCTGACTGAAGGCCGTTTTTGTAGATATGTTTGCCGTTTGTAGAAGCTGCCCAAAATGCACCATGAGGAGGTAGATCTACGTTTAAATCAAAATCCATCATATAATAATCATTGTAAAAATGATAATTTTATAATCAACATATAATAAAACATTATAAAAAATTAACTTTATATTTATTCGATAGCAATGATCTATGAATCAGTATATATATATATATAATAGCAGAACCCGGCATATAAAGTATGTTACAAAAATGCATTGTAGAAAATTACATATCACGAATGCATTCTCCATATTCCAATATAAGCGGATATTAATTTCCATGTGTATCGTTTGAACGACACATAAGATGATATGCTGCATCCCCATCTGGTGACAAGTAACAATGCAGTGGATAGCGCGGACATATATTCCATACCCGAATACATATTATTACCAATTTTCATAGCGATTGGTTAAGCGGTATAGAAGATGATATATTGCAGCACCATCTGGTGGAGACTTACAGCAAAGTGGATAGCATAAAAACAATCTACATCTTTTAGTAAACACAATCGAAATTGGCGATAAATCGTCATCTAAATCGATCTAGTGTTGAGGAGTTTAGTGACAAACACACACTCAGGAGAATTATATCGATTGCAGCGCCATCAATTGGATCCAGTTGTGAATCTAAAGCATCCAAGGGCACACTCAAAACACACACAAACAATTTTATCAAAAATCAGTGAAGTCGTTTAGGAGGAGTTCAGTGACAAACAAACGTACAAAAGAATTATATATTTAATTATGATCATTATTGTGCTCATGATTAGAATTATCATTATTATGATCACTACAGAATTATTATTATATATCATTATTATCATTATTAGAATTATATTTATCTCATTATTATGATCGAAGAACACGATAGAATGAAGAAGAAGAAAAAAATAAAAGAAAAACAATTTTGTTATAAAAAATTAAGTGCATTGTCATTGGTGCTGGAAATTTATGGAGGAAACAAGAACAATAGATTAAATTATTTTAAAAGATAGTAATCTAGTGGAAAACCCAAAATGAAATTTTTTATAACATTGAAGCATTACATATATATGTATCTAAAGAAACATAATATATAGCAGACATATAACAAAATGTATTAAAAATATTAATCTTATAATTAGCTGGTAGCAATGATTTATGAATTAGTCATTTATATCAGCCCTTATATATATATATATAACAATTAACGTGGAATTTAATAACATTTTTTAATAACGTCTTTGAATAAAGGAAAAAAGTAAAAAATTAACAATTTGTTATAAAAATTAAAATTTGTTTCTATTTAGACCATTCAACTTATGAAGGAAAGCCAAGCTAAAGAAAATTTAAGACAAACTTATTAAAAAAGTCTATTATTAATCCAGTGGAAAACCTAAAGTGAAATTTTAATATTTGAAGTCTATTTTTATATAAAGGTATTAACAGAAATATAAAATCATTAAATAAACTCTGCCAAAATGCTTGCCATCAAAAAAAAAAAATGTTTGAAAAGAATTATAAATATTATTACAGGAGTATTAATAAAGCAAACTATGTTAAACAGCTAAAAACAAATACCCATGAAATATATATCTAGATTCTTTTAAAAAGCCCACTTAAAAAGCGGACAGCGAATCAATAACAAGAGTGATGATGATTTGCTCTGCAAGTAACAAAAAGGCCAAACAGTTACGAGATGCTTTTAAGTAAAGCTCAAAAGAAAACTCCCATTCGCCGGCAAGAATTGCGTCTGGAGCTTTCGAATGGTTTCGATTTGAAAGAATATTGGATTTCGAAGACGATTCGAAAGAGGGGTGGCTGCGGAGATCCTCTAATACCAGGAACACTCTTCAAAGCTAATCAGGTTAGAAAGTGAGGTGTCAATGGAATGTTTTTGTTGAAGCGATCATGAGGAGTCAGAATGGGCGATTTAGAAAAGACTAATTGAAACGATGGAATTCGTTTTGCATCGATCTATTGGAGAAATTACGTTTAGGGCTTTGTAGAAATGTGCGTTAAAGTAATTTCCAATAGTCGTTTGTAAAATTTACACGTAATTTCCAGCCTTTAATAAATAGGTGTCATAGGCTAGTATAATTTTTATATACGAAAATAAAAGATTTCGTATAATCAATTGGGGATTTACGATTGCTTTTTGACGCAAGCTATTACCGTCTGTTATATTCTTCCCATACTTATGACACATAAAATTAAAAGTAATTGACAAAAATCCTACCTTTAATCCACAAATATGGAAATGTAATTTTCTACACGAGAAAATAAAATGTCTCGTATAATCCACGGGTGATTTATATTTGCTTTTTGACATAGCAGATGCCAATCCGTTTCTATTCTTATACTCCTGACTTAAATTAAAAAGCATCTGTTATTTTCCTACCTTTAATAATACATATGTATAACCGCCGGTAATATATATATAACTATTAATGTATAATTTAATAACATTTTAAGAACGTCTATGAATAAGAAAAAAAAGTAAAAGAGTAAATATTTATTATAAAAAATTAAATCCCTTTCCATTTAGACTGGTAATTTATGGAGGAAAGCAAGTAAGAAAAAAAAAATAAAAGTAAATTGTATTAAAAGATATTAATCTAATTGGAAAACCTAAAGCGAAATTTTAATATTAAAGTTTTCATGTAAAATTATTAAAGGAAACATAAAATCATTAAAAAACCTGTGACAAAATGCACCATCAAAAAAAAAAAATGTTTGAAAAATTATAAATACAATTATAAAGCAAACTATGTTAAAAGGTTAAAAACAAATAACCATCAAATATGCATGCAGATTCTTTTAAAAAATCCTTAAAAAGCGAACAGCGAATCAATAACAAGAGTGATGATGATTTGCTCTGCAAAACAAAAAGGCCAAACAGTTACAAAGATGCTTTAAGTAGAGCTCAAAAGGAAACTCCATTCGCCACAAAGGTGCGTCTGGGGCTTTCGAATGGTCTCGATTTGAAGAATATTGGATTTCGCAGACGATTCCGAAGAGGGTGGAGAGGGTAGCTGCGGAGATCTCCTAAGACCAGGAACACTCTTCCAGCTAATCCAGGTTAAAAAGTGAGGTGTCAATGGAATGTTTTTTGTTGAAGTGATCACGAGGAGTCAGAATGGGCGATTTAGAAAAGACTAGTGAAACGATGGTTTCGTTTTTGCATCGATCTATTGGAGGGGAAATTACGTTTAGGGCTTTGTAGATGTGCGGGAAAGTAATTCCCAATTGTCGTTTGTAAAATTTACTCACCGTAATTTCCTGCCTTTAATCCACAGGTATAACCTGCAGGTATAATTTTCTGCACGCGGAGATAACAGATCTCATTTAATCCACTGGAGATTTCCGTCTGCTTTTTAGCGTACCAAATATAAATCTGGTTCTGTTCTTACTATAACGATATAAAATTAAAAAGTAATTGTCAATTTCAAAAAGCGCTTTGACCTCATGACTAAAAAAAAAAGAAGAAAAAAATGACTATATGTTAAATTTATTATAGTGGAAGCAAGTAAAAAAAGTATTCATTTAAGAACTATGATCAAAAAAGACGTTAATTTTATCGATTACTTACAAACTTTATATTTATTATAGAGATAAAAATTTTCACAAAGTCAAAGTTAATTACTTTGAAATTATGCAAAAAGAGTTTTTATTATTATCAGTAACTTCATCCAATTTGCTACGCAATTATACACATTAGTGAATGATAAACGTCAAATTTTGTCAATTACAGGCATATCTACATCGTCACCTGCTGTTATGCTTTCTTCTTTATGTTTAAAGGTTCACAAATTTATTTGTCCTATAAGTAATTTACAATAACCAGGTTAAATCATCACATTATTTGATTGTTTTAACTTAAATTATTTTTCCAATAAAAATTACTTGAGATATATATTTTATCGTACCTATTTATATGTAATATATATATACACACACTAGTACTTTAAATAACTATAGAATTACTTTGTACAATGCAGAATTCGTAGAATGTATCAGATATTTTAATGGAATAATGGAATTATCGTAATTTTATCACAATGAAATTTCCCCGATATCAAATCCCCTCAATCACCTTTCGCGAACCAAATCGCCACCTCCAATGGCACACATACCACCAGCATTAATTACTGGAATTAACATGTTTCCAAACATCTTCATAGTCTGAGAAAGATACGACAGTGGGGGTGGTGGGGATGGAGTGACGTTCGAACAAACAAAGCGGGATGCACATTTTAAATTTCGATAACAGTCCCGGACGAAGTGAACGCGGAGACATATCTACCCATCCACTGTGAGATAAGGCGGCAACAAAAGGGAAGCTCAGAGATAAGTCGATAAGTAGTTGTTGGAGAAGAAAAGAAGTGGTTGTTTTCCTGACTTTTGAACCGTGTAATTAGGGGAAGTAAGAAATTAGTCCTTTTTGTTTAATTACGGACATAACAGTTGCCGGGAAAAGGATCGATAAACTCCAATCTCTGTCGAGTCGGGAGTTTAAAGAAGTCGGGGCTTTACTTAGTTTAAATGATTGTGAAATGGAAAACGAAGTAAACTTTCTCTCCAGTTTTGGAGATAGTAGTTAATGTGTGAGAATTAATTAATTTGGCTTTTTATAGAATGTCTACTATATTTATAAGTTCAAAATTGTTAGAAAGCCATGCCACATTTGTGTTTTATTACATTCAAGGTATTCTATTATGATACACCTTTTTTTTTTGTAGCAAAATATTAGCTGAGTTTAAAGACGACAGTATAAATAAGTCGATACTTTTATTATATAGTTGAAAAATGGAAAACTGAGTAAAAGTTTATCCATTTTCTGAAATAGTAGTTTATAAATAAATAATTATTGAATAACACATTTCTACTACTTTAATAATACAATACTACATTTCTAATTTCAAAATTGTTGGAAATTCATTCTATATTTGTGTTTTATTGTATGCTTGATACACTTTTACGAAAAAAATTTATTTTGTTTCAAAGCATTTGCTGAATTTAATTCATCGAAGCATCTATTTCGAGTCGGAATCAACAAAATCACTATCCTTTTTTTTTTATCATGTTAATATATTCTCGATATTAAATCCTGTATATATTCTTCTTTGAATTAAAATCCCCAAAATTTTTTTCAGAAATAATTACTACTTTATAACTAAAAAGTGATTAATATGATATTTGTTAATTTATGCATATATATATATATATATTCGTATTTCAAAATAACTATTGAAGCTTTTACCTTTGTACAAAGCGGAATTCGTAGAATGTATCAGGCATTTTAATAGAATTCTCGTAATTTTATCAGAGTGAAATTTCCCCGATATCAAATCCTCTCCATCACCTTTTCGTGAACCAAATCGCCACCTCCAATGGCATACATACCACCAGCAGTAATTACCGGAATTAACATGTTTCCAAAGATCTTCATAGTCTGAGAAAAATACGACAGTGGAGGAGGGTGGGGTAGACGTTCGAACAAACAAAGTAGGGTGCACATTTTTAATTTTCGATAACAGCCCCGGACAAAGTGAATGCGGAGACATCGCTTCCCGGCACCCATCCACTCTGAGATAAGGCGGCAACAAAAGGACGCCCAGAGATAAGTAGATAAGTAGTTGTTGGGAAATAAAAGAAGTAGTTGTTTTTTCCCTGACTTTTGAACCGTGCAATTGGGGAAGTAAGAAATTAGTCCTTTTGTTTAATTACGGACATAACAGTTGCCGGGAAAAGCATCGATGGACTCCAATCTCTGTCGAGTCGGACGTTTAAAGAAGTCGAGGCTTTACTTAGTTTAATGATTGTGAAATGGAAGACGGAGTAAACTTTATCCAGTCTCGGAGATAGTAGTTAATGTGTAGGAATTAATTAAGTTGGCTTTTATAGAATGTCTACTTTATTTATAAGTTCAAAATTGTTAGAAATCATGGCACATTTGTGTTTTATTATATGCATGATATTCCTTTCAGAAAAAAAAAATTTATTGTGTAGGAAAAATATTAGCTGAATTTAATTTATCTATCATTTAGTTGTAGTCGGAAATTTAAAATAATGTATAATTTGCTTAACAATTTGAAATAGAAACTGACAAAAGTTTCTAAAAGTTTTTTTGAGATAGCAGTTAATGTAAGAATTAATTATTTATTTATTTATAAGTAGATACATATCATTCTATAAAAAGCCAAATAAATTAATTCTTACACATTAACTACTATCTGAAAATGGAGAGCTTATTCAGTTTCCACTTCCAAATTGATAGAAAGACATGGCATTTAGGTTTGATTATAAGAATGATATTGTTTTAAGGTAAATATTTATTTCGCAGCAAAATATTAGCTGAATTTAATTCGTCAAACTTTTATTTGGAGTAGGAGGTTTAAAGGAGACAGAGCTTTACTTTGTTTAATAATTAGGAAATGAAAAACTGAGTAAATTTCCTTTAATATTGGAGATAGTAGTTAATATATAAGAATTAATTCATTTGATTTTCTATAAAACAATACATTCTTTTTGATTAATAAGTTCAAAATTGTTAGAAAGTGTTGCTTCATACGTGTTTTATTATATGTAGTATGGCGAATTATTAGCTGACTTTAATTAATCGAAGTATCTATCTCGAGTCCGAAGTTTAAAAAATTCAGAACTTTATTTATTTTAATAATTGGGGAATGGAAAAGTGAACAAAGTTGACCCAGTTTCGGTGATAGTAAGTAATGTACAGAAATTAAACGCTGGCTTTTTAAAAAAAAATAGTAGATTTTCTACTTTATTTATAAGTTCAAAATTGATAGAACGTCATGCTACATTTGTGTTTTATTGTATGTACGATACTTTTTTACAATAAAAATTTATTTTGTGGAAAATCATTAGTTTAATTCATTGGAACAACTATTTCGAGTTGGACGTTTAAAGAATTTGGGAATTTACTTTGTTTAAAAATTGGGACATCGAAACTCTTTTTATTGAGTAAATTTCCTTTAATTTTGGAGATAGTATTTAATATATAAGAGCTAATTCATTTGCTTTTCTATAAAACGATACATTTCTACTTTATTTATAAGTTTATAATTGTTAGGAAATAATGACTTATTAACTGACTTTAATTCATCAAAGCATCTATTTTAAAGTCGTAAAAAGAAGTAAAGAAGTCGGAAAATTATTCATTTTATTAATTCAGAAATGCAAACTGAGTAAATGTCCTAAAGTGTTGCAGATAGTAGTTAATATGTAAGAATTCTTTTTTGGGGTTTTTTTTTATAAAATGATGCCTTTCTAGTTTATTTATAATTTCAAAATTTTTAGTGACATTATAATTGTGTTTTATTATGTGCATAATATCTATTTATATATATTTTTTGAAAATTACTAGCTGAAAATAATTATTTTATCTCAATATTGTTATTTTTTTAAATTAAAATTGGTGCAAAAAGGTTTTTTTTTTACATTACTTCGTATTCATCATAATTAACTTCCTATTTTGATAGTTGCTATAATTAAGAGACAATTTTGATTATTAAAATTAAAAATCGTATGTAATATTTTGAATAAATATTCATAAATTATGTATTTCAAACCATATTTTAAAAATTTAGGATTTATAAATTAACCAAATTTGAAATATATATTTAAAATTAAATAATTACTAATAATATTAGAGAAGGGAAAATTTTTTCTCATATTTATTGTCCATTTAGACAAGTAATAAATGGAATTTCATACAATTAATTTTTATCCAAGGCCATTTTATATATGTAGCCAAAAGGCTTTTTACGATACAATAATTTTTCAAATGCTCTGCAATTGATAATTAAATGTCTTTTAGAAAATGCATTACATATGTTTTAAAAATTTATTCTTGGAATAAGTCCATAAATATAACTTTAATTTTATCTCAACTGTCTCCAGAAGTGGGAATATTCTAATTAAATATCTTAGAGCATGCATTTATCGAAGTTACATTGTTATTATTCTAGAATAAATTTAAATTTACCAATTTACTTGATTGATTATGCCTACGAATAGATAAACTGTATAAAATTCATTTCTGAATTTTCCATTCAGATTTAACTTATCACCTCAGCTAAATCTTCACAACGTTTGATCATTAATATAATTACCAATGTTTATTCACCAGCATCCACAGCCGTCCTAAATATTCTTCCTCCTTCCTGATGATTATTCCCCTCATTGGAAAAAATTGTTCTTACACTAATCCTTCAATAAAAATAATTTCAAAGTTCTAAATGTATACTGTTAATAAAATTTAGAAGAATTAGAACTTTAATAAACTTCTAAAATAATAACAACAATACTGAAGAGCATTTTAATTTATTTGACATGACACAAAGTAAAATTTTGAAAAGATTTTAAATTATTAAATCGTGAGGAAAAAATGACAAATCTGCCTGATGAACAGATTTTTCTCAGATCATTGCATGGAAAATAGATTGCACGGGAGATTGTTACATTTTCCCGAGTCTGTGCAGGGCTCGAGTATTCAATTTCGATTCCTCGGAAGATGCCTCAAGTTTTACTCGGTTATTCATTATACTTTTAGACCACTTCTAGAATTTTCCATTTCTATATTTCCTTGTTATATTTATCGAAAAATTCGTCTTTACGTTCAGATGTGATTTTCTTTAATTATGCTTAAATAATGAGTGCCTTTTGAAACGCCATTCCTTTTATTTTAGTGCAGTTCCTCAAATATATTAGAAATATTGAACTGAAGATTCTATCCTTGCTAATCATCTTTGAATTGATTCATCGAACAAATTATACATGCTATCTGTTATCGCCTCATGCTAATAAATAAAATGAAAAATCTCTTAAATAACTAAAACATGAAATATTAATACACTGCAAAAAATTTAAATTTATTTAATTTAAAAAAACTTAAAATTAATTTAATCAGTAAATAAAGTTTAGATGAATTAAAACATTAAAAAACTTCTAAAGTAATAACAACAATACTGAAGAGCCTTTTAATTTATTAGACATGACACTAACTAAAATTTTGAAGACATTTTAAATAATTAAATCGTTAGGAAAAATTGAAAAAACTTGGAAATAAATAAAATTAAAAATATCTGAAATTATTAAAATATTGAAGAATCTACAAAATTACATGTGAATAATTAAAATACTGAAGAATCTTCGAAATAATATCTGAATAATTAAAATATTGAAGAATCTTCGAAATAATAACTGAAATATTTAACATATTGAAGAATCTTCAAAATAATATCTCAAATACTTAAAACACCGAAAATATTTTTAAATATTTAAGACATTAGTAATTGAAGCATCGAAAAAGTTAAAATAATTTAACAAAAACAAAATAAATATAATAAAAATTTTTTAAAATAATTAAACAAATTTAAACTAGTTATAATGAAGAATCTGTGAAACAATTAAAATATTAGAGAAGCTCTAAAATTTGAATTTAACACTCTACTTTACCTCAAATATATCTGAAATTCATTTTTATATAAAAATAAACGTTTATTGTATAAATATTTAATCAGTTTAAAATTCCCTTTGACATGAATTTATATTTGAAAAAAAAAAAAAAAAAAAAAAAAACCTGAACTTATTTCTATGAATTATTAGAAACACAAAAACCCATCACCTTATCTCTCTACTGCATACCAACTGCGTTTCCCTCGCAAAATATGGGACACCCTTTAAATCTCGCTTTTCCCCCCAGCGCAATCCAATCATCGCTGCACTAAGGTTATTGAGGGCAACAACAAAGAAGGATTTGTATTGCAGGGAAGCCCCGAACTGTTTACGAGGCTTTCGATCGCCATAACTCTCGGAGTCAACCCTGTAGTTTGGACTTTTCCGCGCCATTGTCTCATATCGGCAAAAACACTTGTCGCTCTCGTGCAAGGGCTAAAATATCTTTTAGTTCGCCCCGTCTTTCTCACAACCCCGAACGGATATTGCTCCCATTCATCAGGGGCGGAGGGAGGGGGCGACTTATGGGGGTGGATCGTCTGCCCCAGCAACAGAATCTTCTCAGAGGCATTGCATAGAAAATAGATTGCAGAGGAGATTGTTACACTTTTCCGAGTCGGTGCAGCGCTCCAGTATTCAATTTCTAGTCCTCAGAAGATGCTTCAAGTTTTGCTCGTTTATTTATTATACTTTTATGCCACTTCTAGTCTTTTCCGTTTCTATTTTTTCTTTTGTTTTATTTATCTAAAAATTCGTTTTACGTTCAGCTGCAATTTTCTTTAATGATACTTAAATAGTACTTGTTTTTTGAAATTGCATTCTTTTTATTTCAGTATTGTTCCTTAAATATATTAGGGGTGTTAAACTGAATTTTCTACTATCGGTAATTACCTTTTAATCCATTCATCGCATAACAAGTCATACATGCTATCTGTTATCGGCTAATTTTTATGATAATATTCCCGTAACTTAAAATTACAGGAAACAATCGTTTCATTCATTAATTAAATAATATGTTGTCGGTATCGTGTTCTTATTTTGATTACTAAGAAAATTAAAAGAAAATACATTTTAGAAAACGCTTATTTTTAAATATAACATTTTTTAACGTATAACGTATTTTAAAACTAAACGTTTCTTTTTAAATATTATTATGGCTGCTCTTTTCTAAATATTGCCTGAACAAACTAATTTATTATTTGATAACATGTAGTTTTTTTGCAATAAAATTTTCTTAAGGTTTTATCTTTCGGCTCAGAGAAACATCCTCTGAATAAAATGGTTTCAGTTAAAAATATTTAATTGATTTCAGATTTTTAATACACGAATCGCATAAAAATTCATTAAAAAATTGCCAAAACATAATGCAGAATGATTTCTTTTCATAAATTAATTAATCCACTGGCACTGCCGTCCATGTGGGACCATGGCCATCTGCATAATGGCAATTCATTCGCAATTTTCCAGGCGCGGAGCCATGTAGACCTACCTCCTAGTAATGCACCTTTGGCTATGTTCTATACAGCTAAGTGGTGTTTTCAGGCATGATCGTCCATTTGGCCTGCATGTATTGCAATGGAATGCTGGTGGCTTGTTTCAATCAAAGAGACCTGATCTAATGAACATCTACATCGCAAGGGAATTTTCAGCTAAAATCCAAGAAGGCGAAACTGAAACTGAAATTCGAAAACACTTTGCGATTTGCCAGAACTAATGGACTAGCTCATCTCCATCGTTGCTTGGGACTTCATGGCGAATCTGGAGACTTCTGAGACACTAGCAAGCTAGTGTCACTTTTAAGGCAAAGACTTTGACCATGTACATGTCGTTAAAGAAGGAGGGCAGTGGCTTCCGGGAGGACTTTGGAGAAGGACCTACCTCTCATTTTGATGGTCTCATCATTTTTAGAGTAACTGGATAACATACTTTTTCCTTATCCCACTTGGTAGATAGCAACATCTAGACCACGTCTATGGGAGAGGCTTCTGTTGTGATGGAGCATCCAAAGGTCGTGGCTCCGTGTCGCTAAAGAAGCAATAAGAAACATCATAATGAGAAGGAATTTCTTGACATCTGAAGGTACTTATGTAATATTATATAGTGACAATAATCACAGATGTTAACTATTCCGATTCATGGAATTGGAATTACCATTGTAAATAGTTATTTTACAATGGGTAATTCCAATTAAAACCGAAAAACCATGAATCATGTCAATTAGAGAAAACTAACTATTTTACAATATTTATACCCAAGAAATGTACAAGAAACAAGTGCTCTAATGCTAAATTAGAAAGCAGCCATTAAGACTAGAATAATAAATTTCCATCTAAAGCAAATTACAGAAACATTACAATGCAAGATAAAAAGTAATTATATATTCTAACACCAGTATTCATAAATTTAATATTTTAATCATTTAAATTCTCTCATGCAATCTTTGAATCATAATGAAAAACAAAACAAAAGACAATTAATCAAGTTTTTTTGTTCTCCTGAAAAATAATTAAACAACCGTTTCACAGCACCAACTCTTTTTAATTAAATTCAGATTTAAAAAAAACAAAAAAATCATCTTTTTATAATTCTCCATAAAATGAATGAATAAAGGCGACCTCTAAAATGCATTAAACGTCAAATGATCAGCAGTAAAATGTGGAATTTTGAAAAGATATCTTTTTCAAAAAACCGATTCATCTTTTAATAAAAACATTTTTATTTTTTTTCATTTTTGCAAAGCAAATCCTTCTACTATACATTCATGTAAATACATATAACCAATTACTGAATTCTTTCCAATTTTTTCTTTTCAATTTTTTACAGGCCATAAAACGCCAAAGATAAATTTTAATAAAAGATTGTGAAAAAAATAATTCCAAAAACATTAAAAAACTTCATTTACATCTTGAGTGAAAATATTAATAAAAGGAAAGGGAAGTTGTGAGCAATGGCGGTTGGGAAGATCTTGTTAAAAAAAGAAATCGTTAACAATTTTTAGGTAATGACAAAACAATGAGATATTTTTTGTCACTCTTTTTTTATTTATTTTTTTTTTTTTTATTTTTGAGGGTTTTTGTTTTTGGTGAAAATTTTTATTATAATTGAATGCTTTATATTTTTTTGTTTTACCTCAATATCAGTTGAATTATAAGATTTGATGGTTATTTGATTTCGTTAAAATTTGTTTAGTTTTGGAAAAATGTTGTCTTCTGTGAAACGAGTCATTTTTCATTTTAGAAAATAGGAACATGTTTTGAGCTTTTGAAAGAGAAATGAATAATTTATTTAAATGGTTTATTTTACTAGCAAATAAATTATTATTCTTAGTTAATTTTTTTATCCTTCAATTATTTTAATTATAATTTTAAAGTTTTCTTACTCAATTTGGAGATACTAAAAAAATATAGGATTACTACAAAACGGTTGTAACTTAAATTATTGAATTTTAATCTTCTATTTGTCACAATTTAAAAAAAAAATAAAAGTAATCATTTAATTTTTGTACAAAGAAAAAATGCTACTTTAGATCATTAGTTCTTGTAATGTTCAATAAC
This sequence comes from Caerostris darwini, assembly GCA_021605075.1. Classification (NCBI taxonomy): domain Eukaryota; kingdom Metazoa; phylum Arthropoda; class Arachnida; order Araneae; family Araneidae; genus Caerostris; species Caerostris darwini. The sequence goes on from BPLQ01011795.1 coordinate 13,933, forward strand.
TCATTGTTGAGTAATGAATAATTTAATTTAATAGTTAATAAACTATTCCTAGTTAATTTTTATTACTTTAAAATTATTTTAATGATAGCTTTTAAAATTTTTCTTCATTAGAAAATGTAGTTGCTGAAAAAGTGGAGATAGCTCCTTTATTGGTGATTTAGTGTTCTATTTGTCATCTTGTGGAAAAAAAGAAACTATTTTAGTTTTTGCACTTCCGAACATTCGTCCTCGCATTATTCAACAAATGATGCTACCTCTCCTGTATCTTGTTATATAAAAGAAGTAGTTTCTAGAACAGTCTTCATCGTTCGTTTGATTGATTAAATGGATATCTTCTTAAACTGTCTAAATCGTTTGTTTGTTGCCTTAAAGAGGTACCTTTTCAACTGCATATGTCTTTTGTTTGATATGAAGTTTGTTTGTTTGAGTAAGACGTATCTCCTGGATCTGAATGTTTTGTTCATATTTTGCATGAAAGAGAAACGCTCTGGACCTGCATTTAAACAGCAGCAATTGCTTAAAGTTGTTTATAGTGAAATTAACCTCCTTTCCAAAAAAATGGAGGTGGCTCTAATTTAGTGATCGCAACCTTGAGCAAAAACAAAGAAACTATTTCTGTTTGAATACTTCCAAGCCTTCGTTCTCGTATACTCAAAAAATGGAACTACTTGTCTTGTATGTTTGTTGTATAAAAGAAGTATCTAGAGGTTACTTCATCGTTCGTTTCCTGCATTAAAAAGTTATCTTCTTGAGCTGTCTAAATCGTTAATTCCTTGCACTAAAGAGATATCTCTTGAAGCTGCATGTGATTTATGAAAAACGTACTTTTTGGATCTGAATGTTTTGCTCATTTTTTGCATTAAAGGGAAACCCTCTGGATCTGCATATATTCAACATGAATTGCTTGAAATTGTTTATTGTGAAATTAGCTCGCAAATAAATTGCAGGAATCAGATTTGTCAGAAATTAGGGAAAAAAGTTCGGAAAAATAGTGGTAGCTCTTCTTTTGGCGATTTAGTGTTCTATATGTCATCTTGAACAATCAAAAGGAAATTATTTCGGTTCATATACTTTCAAACATTCGTTCTTTTATTATTCGACAAATAGAGTTACCTGTTTTGTATGTCAGGTACAAGAAATTATCTCCTATAAATCTGTCTAGGTCGTTCGTTTGCTGGCACTAAAAGGTTGCCTTTTAAGCTGTCTAAGTATGTTCGTTTGTTACGTGTGAAATACCCCTTGAAGCTGCATGTGCTGTATGTGTAATATATTAAAGATGTGCATTCTGAATTTAAATTTTTCGTTCATTTTTTTCATGAAAGAGAATCTCTCTGTACTTGCATGTATTCAGCATCAATTGCTTCAAATTGTTTATTGTGAAATTAGCACTCAAATAAGTTGAATGCATTAGATATGGCAGAAATTAGGGAAAAAAAGTTTTTCTGTGCAAAAAATGCATATTTCAAAGTTGATTATATCCACAACATGTTATAAATCAACTTCAAGCTTACCAATTCAATATTTATATAAGCTTTTGTATCAAGAAATTATATTCCTAGCGGCAAGAAAGAGGTGGCTTCAGTCTGCCATCTTATGCCAGACGAACTTGTATTTTTCTTTTTGTATATACTTTCAATACCACTGTTCTAAGAACTTAATTAATTTATTAAAACTGAAAATTTCCACGAAACTTGAAATTTTAAATTTTACAACGTTATAAAGATTTTCGAAATTGTCTCAAAGTGGAGCTGCCTCCAGTCTTCACGTTTTGGGGGATAAGCCCTATTAGCCTGTTCACGTGAGTTTAAGCATTAGAAAAATGGTAAGTCAAGAAATTTGATGTTATTAATTTGTAACTTTAGCATTCTGTATGGTTTCCAATCTTCATAATCGTAAGGGAATAATTTTTTTGATCTCTCGATATATCATATCTATTACCAATGTACAAATGGCATTTTCAATTTCTTCATTGTTGTTGGAGTCGGAAAGAAAGAAACCTATTTCATAAACCCAAAGAGTAAATCAGCAATTCGTTTTATGTTTTAGCCTGTGCCAGTTTGTTAAAATAAGTTACAATTTGCGCTATTACAGCTTATTTATTAAATACAGCTGTTTTTTTATTACAATTACATATTGTAGTAAAATAAGCTGTATTAAAATAATTCTATTAGAATAAAGCAAACATTTCTAAAATAAGGATATGACGCAGAGATGAGACAATACAAAAAATATTTTTGTTCAATTTATTTGTTTAAATTAGTAAGTGCTTACATACAAAAAAAACAATTACGACTACGTAGAAGTATTTTAAATTTAAAATGCAAATCAATTTTCTAATTAAATTGTTGTAAGTGGTAAATTATGACATATATTAAAAATGTGTGAATTAGTATGTTAAGTGTTATTAATTTTGATGTGTGATAAAGAGAAAAAGTTGGATGATACAGTACAATGTTTTAGTTTGTAATATAGAGAAAAATAAAGTTAGCTGCAGTTTGCCTATTTAATATTTACCATACAAACACTGAAAGTTGACAAAAGTATATTAAATTATATTAACACTGAACGTTGACAAATCTGGGTCCAGAACTACTTTAAGGATAACACATTACGTTTAATTCGAAACTCGGTAAGAAAGGAAGAACAAAAGGGTTTCATATTTTTACCCGATGAAAGCCAGAAAGTGCTTTTGTTAGGCCCAAAAATGTCGAGGAATGTTTGAAGGGAGAAAAACGTCAAAAGAGTTGGAGTAAGGAGAAGTGTGTTAATGGAGAAGGAAGGAGATGGTGAAAGGCGATGAAAATGCAAAACACAGAAAAGTTGAAGATCAAAGATCTGCGAATGAAGTGTGATGAGCAGTAGAATTGGTTGCTGGAATGCGAAGCGGAGAGGGCTCTTGATTAGAAAAAGTCGATAGGCCCTAAGATAGGATAAGTTCAACAGGAACACCGGGCATAGGAAAGGTTTTGCAGGACCGTGGGTTATGAGTTCAAACGTTGAACAGTAAATGTCCGAATAGACAGTTGGACATAACGTAATTTCGAAATGACCACTAGACATAAGGAAAGGTCATCAGGACATTTGGACATAGTATACGATCAAACGGTAACTGGATATAAGTTCCAAGAGCACCACTGGACATAGGAAAAGGTTGACAGGAAAGCAAGAACTATTGTTGTTTAAGACTTTTGTAGATGTTCATCTAATACTGTATAAGCTATTATTGACAGTATTAGTTGAACATCTAGAAAAGTCTTAAACATGATTGCAATAATTATCTGCAAATAGTTCATTCTTGGTCTTATACATGGTTGTCGAATAGTTTTGATTTGTAGATAATCTCACTTTATAATTGTGTATTGTATATCAATTTTCGAGTTGTGTGTATAGAAGAAATTATTCAATAATTGGATAGGCTGATTAGGGACCACTTGGCATAGGAAAAGGGCAACCATATATAACAATGAATTATTTACATAGATAAGCTTATTGTGATGTAGATAGGAGTTTTGCGTTGTTATATAGCCTAATTTTATAAATGTGTGTGGTATTGCATGTTTCGATTTGTTTTTTATATAAAAGTAATTATTTAATAATTGAATTGATTGATTAATGGGGTTTTATCCTTAACATTTAGAACAATTGTATTTGAAACGCTCTCTTGTCTTAAATATTTCCCTCTTCACAGAACTAAAAATTAACATTTATATCCCCTTACTGTCATATACCTTTATTCATTTACAAGCTGTACCAATTTGTTATATCATCAACAAATTCAGAAAATGTTGGGCCATGCGCTATGTTAAAATGCCTTCACTATATTAAACACAATGGAAATATTTATGTTTCAGTTTTTCTTTGTAATCCGGCATATATAAGCTTTAAAAAATTCAGTGGTACAGAGCGTAATCTAATTTTACATTGATTTGTCTCCAGGACTTCAGTTTTTCCAAAGAAAATTATTTTTGTCAAAAGAAAGAAACGAACCTGCAAAAACGTACGTATACAAATGAAATTATCACTCTTTTACACCTTTTTACTGAATAATCAACCTGCAAAAGAAGATAAAAAAAGACATTGATCAAAGCGTGATAGAGAGGAAAAAATATTTATAATGTATTCCAATTTTTTCCCTTTTTCCCTTTTTTCCCTTCTTGAATTGCAAATTATTTTCAAAGCTTCCTTGTTCTCATTTTTTTTTGTTTCTAGTTACAATCGCAACTAGTTGTGAAATAAACTTAATGGAAGAAGAGAAAAAAAAAGTTAACGAGCCTACATGCACAGAAAAAATTAATCTACTTAAAGAAAGCAATTGAGCATTCAAATCTCATTAACAAACAGTTTTTTTACTGATTGTTCGTTCTGTCTTTTGTGATAGGGTTTTTCAAATTTTTACAATCAGAACTTTCTAAAACAAGTTCTTCAGTAAAGGCTTATATTATACAGTATTTCAATAAACAAATGTGTTATTTAAATGCATATTTTTCTTTTCAAATTGTAGATATTTCAGTCCACCTTATTTTTTGAGAATATATTATAGCAATATATTATCTATATATTAATTTTTAGAACTTAATTATCTGTTATTAAAGCATCTGTAACTGTATAAGGAATATATAGTGATTCAAATAACAGAGGTATTTCCATTTCCATTTAAGTACATGGGTTAAAAAGTAAAGTTACATACTTTGACAACTTTATGCTGAGATGTTAAAATTTATTTCTTATGAATAATATACTTAAATAGCTTGTAAGTATATAATTTGTCATCTTTAGTCCATGAATTTGTTAACATTTTAATTATGTAATTTATTTCTAATCAACATCGATTTATTTCATATTTCACATATTTTAGTTCTTTTTAAAACTAACTAATACTTTTACTTCTTTAAAATTTTTATATGTTTGGAAATAAGCAATTTTGAAGAATTAAAATTATTTTAATATTAATCACTTTCAATCCAATTAAATGTTTGATGTTTATACATTTTTTATTGCACATCATTCCTTGGTATAGCAAGCAAAGATCCGTTGATAAGGTTTCCAAATTTTTACAAACAGAACTTTCAAAAACAACTTCTCCAGGGAAGGCTTATATTATACTGAATTATTATAAACAGAAGTATTATTTAAATGCAAGTTTTTTTTTAAAAACAGATGCTTCAGTCTACATTATTTTTGGACTAACAATATATTATCCCTTACTAAATCAGTTGTAACTGTATAAGGGATATATATTGAATCAAATATTACAAATATTTACATTTACGAAGAAAGTAATTGAGCATTCAAATCTCATTAACAAACAGTTTTTTTACTGATTGTTCGATCCTTCTTTTGTGATAGGTTTTTTTCAAGTTTTTACAATCAGAATTTTCAAAAACGAGTTCTTCAGGGATGGGTTATATTATACTGCCTTGTAATAAACAAAAGTTTTATTTAAATGTACATTTTATTTTTGAAAATGTAGGTATCATATTTTTGGACTGGCAATAAATTATCTTTTACTAAAGCAGTTGTAGCTCTATAAGAAATATATAATAAATTAAATACATATATTTACATTTAAATTGAAGTATGTATGTTAAACTAAAAAGTTTAACATATATATATTACATTATATATATACATTACATTATTTACTTACATTACATTATGTACGTTAATAATTTCTCAATTCCATAACTTTAAGTTGAGACATTAAAATTGATTTATCATGAATGATATACAATAATTTTTTCCTTTGAGACATTAAAATTTATTTATCATTGAATTTGTTATATATATATCATCTTTAGTCATTGAATTTGTTAAATTCATTATTTATTATCCTAGTAAGCATAAATTTATTTCATATATTTTAGTTCTCTTTTAAAATTAAATAATGCTTTTGCGATTTTGAAATTTTTTATATTTGTATATAATCAATTCTGAAGCATGAAAATTATTTTAATATTTATCACAATTCAATTCAATTAAATGTTTGAAGTTCTTTTTACAGCACAGTATCATTGTTATAACAAGAAATAATCCAATAGTATCTTCTCATCATCAATAGCAATCTACTAAAATTATTATCCTTATAAACATATATATTATATGTAAGGATATCAATATAAAAAGAAGAGATATCAATATACAGTGCCAAAATGTATGCATTTGTTTGTTATTTTGTTTATACTTTTTAAAATGTATGCTAATATATGCAGCTTAGATACTAACATATTCAAATCTCACGAAGGCAATGATCGTAGCCACTTTTTAAATAAAAAGAAGACAAGATGACAAACAATCAGATTGAATAATGAAAATATTTCCTGTGTTTTAATACTTTTTTCCCTTCATATGTTACAGAAATGTGGACAATTACCTTGAAAACCTGCAGAAATCAAACGCCTTTCTCTTATCACTCGTTCATGGTATGCGGAATTTTAAACATCCTGGATAACTTTGTCTTCTACCAACCTGCAGTATTAATGTATTATTTGTGATAAATGTACACAATTTAAAAAAAAAATTAATTAATTAAAAAATAAGGGGAAAAAAACAACATATTAAGTTCGATTTTATAAAATATATTACAATTATTCTGTATTTATCCAATACTAACAAATAATTTTGCAAGTTAGATAATCAAATAAAGTACTTATACCATTAATACAAATAAATAGGACATGTTTCTTGTATATTGGTGCTATTAGTTGTTTTCTACGTGCATTAGTATTGTTTATTGTTGTTCGAGATTCATTAAGATTGTTGTACGTTGGTTTACGTGTACATTTGCCTGTTGTTACAGCCTTCTGTATGTTTTTTGATTACAGTTTTAGTGTTTCGTAATACATTACTGTTGTATATTGTTGTTCATGATACATTAATACTTTTACATATTGTTGTTCCATGATAATGGTTTTACATGATATTGTTCTTTGATGGAACAACATCATTACATGAAGATTATAAAAAAAATACTTATACATGATGAAGATAAAAAAATAGATAGAGATTTCGTTATCACAAAAAAAAAATGTTATTCAACTTATTAAAAATATTTCTCTCATCACAAAAATATGCTCAGTATCATGGATTTCTTGTAATGTGATCAATTTATTTAATAACCAATAAAACTAATAAACACGTATCACGTATTTCATAACATAAAATTTCATCGCACTTTCCTTACTATTAGCATTGCCCGAAATTAATCAATACACTGATGGGATGTTAAATGGAACTAGAATTTGAATACACTTTTCAATTTATTTTCTTACAAACAACATGATTGAATATGGAGTTTTTCGGATTAGAAATACACTTTTATTAAACAACAAAGATTCGTATCTGTTTCGATGAATGCGTTTCCGCGAAACTTTTGTATTGACAACTTGATAATGATCTGAAAACATCTTTTGAATCCCACTTTTCACGATATAAGACATAAAGCAAACATGAATGGATATAAGAACGGAACAAATAAACACCTCAAACACGTTTTTCATTAATAAAGATATTTTCATAAAGTAGAAGAAAATTCCTCTAAGATTGGGTCAGTTACAGTAAGATTTATGGTTGAGCAAAATATTAATGTCGTATATGATGGTATTGCAATTTTTGTTGTTGATACATTTTAAGTTTGTTATTGAATCCTCTGCTACGGAAACTGTAAACAAATTATTCCAAAATACATTTTAAGTAATAGGGTTCTGTTTTGTTGTTGTTTCTTATCCCACTTGGCTGGCCAAGCCCACGAGCCCATATGGACTCATGATTGAAGGGGAAGGAAGCAGCTTCTGTTGTGATGGAGCACCCGTAGGTAGAAGCCTGACTTTTGCTCCGTGACGCTCTTACAGTCATGGGAGACCGGGACCTACGGCTTAAAGGGGATTCCGAACCACTACAAACATCCATGGCACCGCCGCGATTCGAACCCGAAACCTGTGGCACCGAGCGCCAGAGCGCTAGACACTCGGCCATTCAGGTCCCAAATTTGTGAATGCCAACGGCACGCGGTGTTCCCAGGTGGTCACCCACCCAAGTACTGACCGCGCCCCATGATGCTTGACTTCGGTGATCTAACGAGAACCGGTATATTCAGCACGGTACGGCCGTTGGCACTATAGGGTTCTAAATTCGTTAAAATGCACTATTTTTGTAATTCAGTGGTTTTCAAAGGATGCGCCATTTGTGGAATTTCATAGAAATATATATACAAAAATAAACGAATAAATTTAGATAATCTTTTTCTTGTCAGTTTTCTTATCCAAGACAGGTTGCGTTTCAAACAATGAACCTTTCTTGTAGGTTTGTGGCTTCTTTTCTTCACATAAAAATGCGCCAATTATAAAAAAAATGCGCCAAAGAAGTTTTCCGACAAAGTAGGAGAGTTAACTCCCCTGGTTGGCTACTAGGGACTCTAGCGTCTATGAATTTTAATGTTCAAAAGAATTCCATTTCAGCCTCTGAGACTCCTCCGTCTACAAGTAGTGGAGTTGACCATCTGGATATAAACACGTGAGGCGTTACAATTATTTCATATTTCGCATATTTCTCAGACATTCGTATATAATTCGTCTACAAATATTTCTAGGTTTTGAAATGAGCAATGACTTCAAAAAGTCTTCAAAAAATAATTAATTAAATTTAATTACTGAATTAATATTAGAAAAAATTGTATTATCATCCAGTGTCATCCACTACAAGTTCACAAAAATGTATTTGAACTCGAATGGGTGAATGAAAAGTATTTTATGAACGATTGAAAATTTGAACAAGATATATATAGTGAGAGTGTGACCTAATAGAAGGAATTGAATGATAAGACTGTATTTGAAATTTATTCCTTAAATCTTCAAAATATTTTGGTTTAACATTAAAAGAAGAAAAGGAAATGACAGCTATATCCCCATGATATCTTCGAGAGCCTTCCGGCGGGGCGTTATCCATTTCTGAATATCCCATGATTGTGTATTTATGATTCAACATAAAGAACTGTCTCTTTAAACCTCTTGGGATTCTATAAAAATGCGTTTCAATAACGTAAGATATAATGAACATTTTACTACAAACTATTTACTATTGTGTTGAAAACTACAAACTATTTACTACTGTGTTATTTAGTATAAACTTTTTACTATTGTGTTGAAAAAATATTACTAATCATAGTTTTGTGAATTTGGATTCATAGTTTTGTGAATTTGATTCATAGTTTTGTGAATTTGGATTCATAGTTTTGTGAATTTGATTCATAGTTTTGTGAATTTGGATTCATAGTTTTGTGAATTTGATTCATAGTTTTGTGAATTTGGATTCATAGTTTTGTGAATTTGGACAATTAAGTGTAAAAAGATCGAGATCTCCAATACAACCAGATCTCCATTGTATTGAAGAGGAAGTGAGAATTTGCCTTTCAGGTATATGTCATTTTATGCCAATATAACATAGAAGAAATTTCAAAGACACATCAAGCTAATGTTACACGCACTCATTAGGCTCATGTTAGATGGGCCAAGGACGTCCGCTAATCTGTCAACTGACAGATTTAGAGACAGGAGATATTTTGGTCATTGGCCCAATGGTCTACTCTCATATTAGACCACGACCTACGTTTTAAAGTGGATTCCGAACCACTACAAACTAAAGTGAATTCCTATATGGCAACACCAAAACTCGAACTGGAGTCTGTGGCAAAGACCGTCACAGCGCTAGTCACTCGACCATCATGCCCTGTTTCTCCTAAACACAAGAATTAATAAATTTTATGTATATTACATTTTATTTTTATAGCACTACTTTTTCTTCTTGTGTAGCATTTGACTAAACTATTACAACATATTTATCAGAAATTTGTATACAGTGCGTCTACAATTATTCGTACGATTTTAAATGCACTATACGCAGAATATTCCCAATATAAAACAAAAGCATTGGTCGGGTTTTACTACAAAAGCCGACTTGCATGTTCTCTTTATCTTTGGAAACTAAAAAATAGTTCTTGTAGTCGTTAATGGTTTCAACATAGCAGTTCAGATTGGTATTTGAAGTTGCTGTAAAACATATAAACGCGATGAATTGAAAAATGTGAAGAATTAATATTTCACTGTTATACAATGTCGGCAACAACCCTCTATACAATGTCAAAAACCCGGATATCATATGTGACAGACGTTTATTTGAATGCATATAAAGTAAAGATTGTTTCAATAAAGGGTTGTGGTTCGTTAACATTTAGAAATAATTATTGTGTACCATTGTGCGTTCACTTGTTCATCATGATGTACTCAAAATCAGAAATAATAATCAGCTGTAAAAAACAGTCATAAAATAATGTGCTATTTAGATTTATTTTTGTGATATTATTTACTGTAATATCATTATATGATTTTTATTTCGTGTTTCTGTTTTATAATTTTTGTAGTAAATTTTTTTATTCAATTTTTGTCAGTTATTTATAGTTTTAACCCATTAAAGCATTATTTAAATCCTTTCTATTGCGTTGAGAATAACGTTGCTTTGATTATAAGCTTGACAATGAATGGAGGAATTCATATGAAATAATCTTGATACCTAATGTATATCTGTAATAAAATATCTAACAAAATAGATATACAATTATAATATTATAGTTTTTTTTAGTTATAGTGAGATATAATAATATAATATTATCAATGTATATCAATATTAGTATATATTTATAGTTAGATATACAATTATATTATTATAATAGTATATCAGAATTAATATCTTTTTATAGATATACAATTGAAATATTATAATTATATATTTAATAATAATATTTATTTGTAGTCAGATATATAATTATAATATTGAAATTGTATATCTAATATTAATATCTATTTATTATTAACAGGACCTGATGGCCGAGTGAAGAGCGGTCTAGTGCTCGTTTCAGATTTGCCATGGGTGTTTGCAGCATTTCAGAATCTATTTTAAGCCTTAGATCCCTGTCTAATATGACTGTAGAGCGTTGTGGTAGAGGTGACAACCCTACCCCGTAAAAAATTTCATGCCAACTTCTACCTACGGGCACTCTGTCACAACAGAAGCTGCCCCAAACCTTTAACCCTCCTTCCATGAGACCACAGGAATTCTTGGACTTGGCTAGATGTTACTGTATTAGAAGTGGGATAAGAAACAAAAACCGATATTTTTAACCGATATATATTTGTAAATTAAAATCATGAAGATATAAATAAATGAGAAAGTAATTTTGAAACTGAAAATAATTGGGCTTTTTTAAATTAACAATATCAACTGAATTTAGAAGTCTTAAATTTAAAAAGATATTTTAGAGTTACAAAATTATTTTTATTATACTGTAGAGCATTGGGCGTAGGGCTTACAATTCGACCCCAAAAATGTCAGCATCACGGCGGCAAGTCAGATTTCTACCTACGGGTGCTCCTTCGCAACAGAAGCTCTTCATTGAGACCACACAGGTTCATGGACAGGGTTTAGATATTGTTGTTTACCAAATGGGATAAGAAACAACAACATTTATTTTTAAATTATAAATATTTATAAATTACAATTAAAAAATCAAAATAAACGAAAATGTAATTTTGAAAACTGAAAAAATATATATTTTTTTAAATTTTCAATATCAACTGAATTTAGAAAAAGCATAAATTAGAGTTACGATTTTTTTTTATTATATATTATATTTATTCTTATTTTGTTACGTAAACAAGTTAGTTATTTTTTATTTTATTTTATTCCTTAATCTGTGAGCAAACAACACTTTTTGTAATTCTGTTTCAAGCTTTAAAACATAGTATCAAAATCTTTTTTGAATAACGTTTTTTAATCCAAGTTGAATAAAAACTAGCATGTAACAAAGTAAATACAATTTATGAATAAAAATAAAAATATTATCACATCCACATTACAAAAAAAAAAAACGAAATAAAATATATTTGACGTGTAAAAAAATATATTTATTCATTTAATAGTTGAAAACTTTTTCAGTAGTAGAGCCTTCTGGGAATTGCAGCCTCACTAACACAATTTTTTCATCTCAATTTTTTTTTCCTCCATCACCTTGATTTCCCACAAGTTCCTTGGATAACGGTGACTTCAATTTTTTTTTTTTTTTTTTCCGTTTCCATTTTTATTTTTTTTTTATTTATTTATTTATTTTTTCACCTTGCTAGTCTGTTTACAAAAGAAAGACGAAAATAAGTGCTGAAAGCGACATTGTTTCTCCGGAAATGTCAATAGAAAAGCGTTAAATTTTTTGTAACGGTTTTTATTTTTTTTCGCTACTTATTCTTTCCCCCTAGTACAAAAAGGTGCCAAGTGGATGAAAAAAAGGGCTTGCAGGATCACTCACTGAAGTTCTAAAGTCTGCAGATTTGTTGGAAAATTATTAGATGTGGAAGCGACGCCAAATTTGGCGATAAATCGTCCAATAAAAAATCCATTTTTTTTTTTCTTCCATTAATCAAATTAAAAGAATCACTATAGAAATAAAAAAAATTTAACTTTTAAAAACTTATTTTTTAAAGATATGTTAAATATCAAAATCTAATCTATTGATTGAGTAACATAAAACATATTTACTTTTAAATAAATTTTTACAATTTTTTTATTAATGTTTCTCATGTTATTATTTTTTTTCATGTTTTATTAATAGTTTTCATAAATATTAAATTAAATGATTGAAACCAAAAAACATAATATAAGTGTTTTAAAAGTAAATTACTATTATCGGCAGTCTCTACATGAGTCATGATTATATGGTTCAATATTTTTCGTAGCATTTTTAATAATTACAGATTGAATATGATATTCTATAAGTTCTTTCATTGTGATTGGGGATAGAATACGATTTTGAAATGTTTACTCCAATGAAGTAAGGAAGATGATTTGATTTGAGAAGAATAAGTGGCCTTTTGTTCTAGACGATTTTCAATTATTCTTGTTGGTTATTTAATTTTTTTAAATTTCCTTGCAGAAAGTATTCTTTTAAATTTCTTTCCCGATTTTTTTTAAATTTACCTTTCGATGTTTTTTGATGCATAAAAGTGTAATTAAATTTATTTTACTGACTAAAGATTATATAGCAAAATAATTAAATAATGTATTTGAAAATTATTCTGATTATCGGCTGTATTGATTGATCGTCTGGTGAAAGCTAAAACAATTTTATTTCAAACTGAAAATCAGATTTTTCAAGAAAAAAAATTGTTTGGGATTCTATATATATATAATTTTTTTAAGACTTTTGTTAAGTGTTTTGTTCATACATTACATTCTAAAATTTTGAGGTAACCAATTAGAAATATTATATTGTGTATCCCAATATCAAACATGTAAAATTATTATTATTTTTTTTGTTATACTTTAATTACTAAACACACCCTGAAATTCAATTCAAAAAACTGAAATTACTATTTTTTTATTATATTTAAACTACTAAGCATGCCTTGCGAATTTATTGGCAAAGTTTTGACAAACTGGCGACAATTTAAGCATTGTGGATTTATTTATTCCTAAGAAATCAAACATTTAACATAGTTATCCGCTCAAACTATTCACAAAAATAATTGGAATATTTAAATATAAAAAGGTAAATATATTACGTCGTCGACGGCAAATGAATAGTTTCATAAGATTCATTTATTACACATAAAGCAATAACAAAACTTTTGCACCTGCCTTCATTGAAGCATCAATTCATTGTTGTTAATATGCAGAGTGTTTCATAAATTATCTCAGTCTAGACATTGTTTGACAAGTCCGAGATATAAAACAATAATAGATGAGACTGGTGCACAAAAAAATGTAAATAAATAAATGTTTTACGACTTTTGCATAAGGTTGTAAGGACAATTAAGTCTGTTTCATAAAATAAATAGCTATAACATTTATATTAATTCATAGAAAGTTGGAGAAATAACTGTATTATTTTTTATCTAGTAATGCACTTAATAGAATAATTAGTGAAAATTATCTTTTGAATTGTGTAATATATACTACATAGACTAGCTAGATTATGGACATAAATATATTAGCAAGAAATAAATATTGGTTTTCATCACTTAGTACACTCTAAGAACTGGAAATATTTTCTTGAATATTCAACACGTTTCAAAATTTATTAAAAGTGTTTAAATATTTAACCAAACTTTTGAAGAGATTTAAAAAAATATCAAAATTGGCGTAATTAGGCATTAGTTAATTTTTTTCCAAGATGTATAGCGCCAGATTCGGCGCTTTATTGCCCCAAAAACCATTTGGTGGTAAGGTATGGATTAAACTACATTCCTATTAAAAATTATCTAGTCCTGTGATGAAAGATGTAATCTTGTGTGCAAATTATTATCGTAGTTGTAAAATCCATAGCAAATATGGAACATTGTTCCCTTTGTAAACTTTACAGCAGTTATCTATGGCTTGAATCTTAATTAGTGCAATTCTACTATAGTTTAGTTTAGATTTCAGATAGTTTTGTTTAAATGTTCGGCAATGGAAAAAAAAAGTTGAAAGTTCATACACGAATAAAGGTAGTAGTTTAATTATCTGGAAGTGGAAAATATGTTTAATATGCTACATTTCTATCCACATTAAGATCAATTAAGTTGAAAGTTTCTGGAAAACAACACTATAATTTAAAAAAAAACATACATTCTTTTAATTCGTAAGTAGATCTAAAAATAAAAAAAATATAAATTCTCAATTTTCAATCCCCGTCTAAAATTGTAATGCTGTATTAAAGGTAATTTGATTATCAAATTTATATATATGAGAAAGTTTATATGTAGAAAAGTATTTCCCCTTTGATTATATACATATTTAAGTAGAAATTTTTGTTTGTTGAGCCCTTATTATTTTTTTAATGTTTTAGCCGCAAATTTAAAGAATATATGCACCCTCCACCCCACACACATATACATATATATATATATATATATATATATATATATATATACATACTTACTTTTGAGGCACTTTACCTTTTGTGGTTTCTCCTATGCACAAATATCCCCCTATGGGAGGCGTATTAATTTTTTACCAAATAATAATAAGTACATTATTTAAATATGACAATGTATATCCTAAATAAAAAAACGCTTATGCTAATCGCGAGAACACAAATGCTTATACTCATCTCAAGAACTCAGACTTGCTAATCAAAAATGTACTCATTACAAGAATTCATCACAAGAACTTAAAGGCTTACATTCATTCAAAGAACTGGCGCTAATATACATCGTATAATCCCAACCTTATACGTATTATAAGAAATCACTCTTACACTCATCACAAATCTTATGCTATCCCACGTTTTGAAAACCCTGATTCTTGTCCTGCTATACAGCAGAAAAGCTCATGTTCGAATATCAGACGTCTGCTTTAACCATTGTTTTTCAAAACGAGTAGAACTGGTGACAACAGTGATATGTTTAACCATTTAGCATCTAAAATCAACCAATTTCATGATAGTTATCTCGAAAATTCTGTCGACTATGCCTCATTTTAACCATACTTCGCTAGGTTCTGCTGGAAGGTATAAACAGAACACGATGTCATCACAGCTCGAACAACAAAATTTGAATGACCAATCATATGGTTTACGGTTTTCTACACAAACTAAGCAGAGGAATCTTCCAGTCTGTATAGCGAGCATTGCAATTTTCTATACATATTAAGCCCAAATATGTAACAGCTTAAAACTTAAGATCCTATTTTTTCCTCCAAAAATATCCTTTAAAAATACTTTGAAGATAACCTTCAAAAATTCTTCATATTTTTCTCTATTGAAAAGTGATATTTGATATTGATCATATTTTTCTCTAGTCAAGCAAAAAGTGATTTTTTTTCCTAATAATAATACTAATAACCATAATTCACAAAATTCTGCTCGCTAAACTTGAACGGAACACGATGTCCTCCTATGTACTACACCACCAACCAAATTTGACCGACCAGTCATGTGATTAACTACCTTCTACACAAACTTAACCATGGAACTTTCTAGTCTGTTTAGCGAACATTGTAATGTCACAAATATTTTAAGCCCAATTCTGTACCAGCTTAAAAATGTAAAAAAAACTTTTTTCCCCACCAAAAATAAGCTTTAAAAATACAAATTATTTATGATTATCTCTAGATAAACATGAATAATTATGTTTATATGTATATGTCTTATGTTTATCTTAGATTATTTTCCCTGCATACCTAACTTTATCATTATTTTTCCCTTCTTAATTTTTTAATATCGATGCTTACTCACTGTTGTTTGTTAATATAAAAATCAATGGCTAATTTAATATCTTAGTGCAACTGGATTATAACGAATATTTTAAAACTCCATTGAAAAAAAAAGTTTAAAAATCTATTCTAACGCACGCCTTAGGGCGTTTAGTAATATAATTTAAAGGGAAAAAAATCGATACACTAAGAAAAAAAAAACATTGAAGAAATTTCCTTAGTGACTCAGAAATCACTGTCCATAAATTGGAATATAACGGACAGAAAGCGGTGTGTTTACGCCCTGATGTGTTTCGAAAAGAAATAGATTATTTTTTTACATTAATTTACTGTCATCTCCCCGTTCCCTGGAGTTAAGTAAAATGATAAGAGATAGATAAAACTTTAAAAAAAATATTTTCCCTTTTTCTTTTTCCCTCCTAAATTAACGCAAATAATTCCTGGAGTACAGCGGGGAAATTTTCCCTTGGCGACTTTCGAGCAGTCATCTGGTCCCCAGGGTGCCAAGTGTCATTTTTCCTCGAGCAGTTTTTCCGGGTTCAAGGAAGAAGGGTTGCAGTAATCATTATAGACAGAAAGGTACGTCAAATTTGGCGAGACACAATCATCCAACTTCAGCTAAAAATAAAATTATGTAAAAATATACTACTGTGTCCAAAAAGGAGACCATTTTCAATTTAAAATTCACTGGTCGTAGGAAATTTCATTTTTTTTTTCTTCTTTAATTTGATGGCTTTGTCCTTGACATCTGTGTAAAATTTTACTTTAAAATATTCATTAGTATTTCATTAAAGCTTGGCTTCGTGAGATGCTAAAACTGATTTCGGCGATTTTTGAAATGCCTGAATTAATTGAGCAAGAACTTGCATTAAATTTTCTTTACGGAAACGTATAGAATGTTGCAGAAGGCATTCATTGAGCATTCCCATACAGGAAAGAAATGTTTGGAAGTGGTATAAACAGTTTAAAGAAGGCACCGAATGCTTTGAAGACGAAAAGCCCTCTGGTCGACCATCAAACTCAGCCGACGAAACTCACGTCCAAAAAATTAAAGATTTGGTGCTTGCAAATCATCTATTTACAATTAGAGACCTTGCTAATGATGTTGGAATTTCAAAAACATCGGTCAATTCCATTTTGGGCATCAAACACGTCAAATCTCCGATTGGTACCGAAAACACTGAATGCTACAATGCAAAACACTGCATTTATTCTTCGTGAATTTTTCGCCAAAAATGAAACCCATATCCCTCCACAACCACCGTATACACACCTTGCGGCTTCTGGTTATTCCCTTAACTCAAAAGACCACTCCGGGGAAACCGTTTTGAGTCGATTAAAGAGATTCAACGTGAATCGGTGCTCGCTGTGAAGGCCATCCCTGCCGATGACATTTTAGCATTCATTGAAGATTGGGGAAAAAAAAGGTTGTATAGCTGCATTGTGTCCTGTGTGTGTAATGTGGCATAAATCCATTGTGCGCATTGTTTCCTAAGGGGATTACTTTGAAGGCGATGAAATAAATTTGGAAGAATAAATAAAAGTTTTGCAAAAAAAAACAATAATTGATGTCTCTTTTTGGGGCACAGTAGTAGCTATTTGGTGACAAAAAAAATAATAAATAAATAATTAAAAATATTAAAACAAAAGCTTATCCCTTTGTTGATTTATTAATACATTATGAAAAATATAATAACATATTTGACATGATAGGTCAAATATTTTGATATACAATTCCATTTGATATAATGCTATTTTGATGGCATTCTATAACTGTATCTTTAGTAAACTATTGTTATTTTTAAACATCGAGGAGACATAGGAAACCAGAAGATGTATACTATAGAAAATCACCCAATATTTATACTGATATTAAGCCTCATATCCGTATATCTCAATATAGTAGAGAATTTTTATTATAGACAGAAAAGTTCGCCAAATTTGGCGAATAATAATTACTGAATTAAAAATAAAATAATATAAAAATATTTGGTGGCAGAAGGTGGTGGCTATGGTGATATCTATTTGGTGAAAAAAAAAATTAAATAAATAATTAAAAAGTTTATCCATTAATTGAGTTATTAATATAAAACGAAAAATACAATAAAATATTTGACATAACATCATTTTGATATCTGATTTCATTTGATATAAGATTATTTTGATAATATTCTACAACTGTATCTTTTGTAAAATATTGTTGTATTTATACATCTAGAGACGTTGAATATGTATGCCATAGGAAGTCACCCAATGGACGATTGCCATTATGCAGGAATACAAATCCCTCTCTTGCAATCGTATCTGTGCTTTTCTGAAATTTTTACTATTACATCATCCAACATAAATGTGCTTATACTGCTAATAAGTCTCCTATCCATGTTACTAACCATTAAGGAATGATTCGAATGAATTTCGCCATCGCAATTGTTTTAAAAGCAGATTGAAAAGTTGAGGAATATCTTCAAGAGAAATGGAAGGGCCTTCCGGCTTTCATATTTATTGTGATCTTTCGGGGCAAAAGACTTCGGGCATCGCTTAGTGCAATTAGAAACTACAGCAACTGATTTCAAAAACAGAACGCACTATTGACTAGCTACTTTTCGCTAACAGCAAGTTCAAACCTGAGACAATTTGCAACATAAGGAATCACTAATGGGCCACAAGCATTTATAATTAATGTTATTAATAATTTGTTATTAAAGAGCCATAAACTTTGTTATTATTTCTATTATTCCTTTGCTATAATGCGCAAATAAACATTTGTTTTTAATGTTATTAATCATTCGTTATTAAAGAGCCACAAGCATCTGCCAGATAATACAAAAATATTTTTATAAAGCTATTATTTTTTATAAAATTAAAAAAAAACACATAAAGATAATGGGCTTGGACGATATAACACGTTAACCATGATATTTAGAATTTAATGTAAGAACAAACGCATAAAAGCAAATAAATAAAATGTAAAAAAATTAAATTAAAATATATTTTTACATTTCAATAAATTTTATGTTATAATTTGTGTATTTAAATATATTTTATATTAAAATAATTTTTATATTTAAATATATTTTATATTTATCTCATCTAAAATATATATTTAAAAAATCTGTAAATACCAAACGATTCTCTTTTGTTGAAAAACTCCTTTTCGCTTTACAATAAAATTTTCTTTGATTTCAATAAAAGATTTTTTGAAAAAATTTACATTATTTATTTAATTATCAAATTATATAACTATTAACTCTTGAAAGAAATTTAAATAATAGTTATGTTTAATTATGTTTAAAAAAAATCGCTTGAAAGAAAATAAAAATTTTCTCGTGAAAGAAATTTAAAAAAAAAATGAAAGTGGTCAAGGAAGCTACGAACCCCACCTCCAAAATAATATTAATATATTTTATAGCTAACAAGTAAAAGAAATTAAAATTTAAAGCAGTTTATTTTTTTGGCATACAAAAATTGCACCCTAACCCAATATATTTTTTGATTATGCTTTGAAAAAGTATAGCTAAACACACGACATACAGTATGATATTATATTTTATCAAATATTAATAAAAATAGCAGAAAAAATAATCATTAAATCGAAATACATTTTTTAAAGTGTTTAAAAATTTATTTAATTTTCTTCTTACCAGATTTATCAAAAACTCAGGACGTTGGATTGTACGAGATATTTGCATTTCAAAAGGTTACATTTTTATTTTTTTTTTTAACTTTTTTTGCTCTTTTTGAAAATAAAGCAAAAAAAAAGTATCAAAAAGAATACAAATAAATATATTTGAACATTTTATCCTCAATACAACGAAATATTTTTGTAATTCCTATGATAAATAAATAAACGGAGAGAGAAAATTTTTATCAAACTTCTATAATAAAGAAATCAAGAATAACTTAGATGTATCTGAGTGTTTTAATATTGATAAAACAAAAGTCTAAAAAAATTTTTAAAAATGCATTTGTTAAGAATAAATTTTTAGTAATAGAAAATCTGTTTTGCAAATAAAAAATAAAATTATTTTCAATAAAAGGAAATTCTAGTATTTTTCTATACTAGCGTACAAACTGAAACTAAATTGTTTTCATTTCATATTTCAGAAAAGAGAATTTTACGTGCAAAGAAAATTTAAAGTTTGAGAAGTTTTCCAAGTTAAATTTATTTTACCTTTAACATTGTTGCCTACATATGAGAACTTTTATTTTTTATAGCTATAAATCTTCTTCTGGCTACTCTTGGCCACATATGTGGACATTTAATTTTATAACTATAATTCTTCTTCTTGTGGCACACGTGGCCACATATATGGATATTTAGTTTTTTGTAATTATAATCTTTCTTTTTTTGGCATTCTTAGCGACATATGGATACATTTGGTTTTTATATCTGTCTAAATCTATTTATTTTGACACTTTTGGTCATATATGGGGAGCATTTAGGTTTTAATAACTATAATTATTCTCCTTTCTTCATTGGCTCAACAGCCAGTTGGCGGGCTAAGGCACTTTGCCGATAGGTAGATATAATTATAATTACTATCATTAATAAACATAACACAAATTTAATAATAAATGATTCAAGGCAGAATCTCTCAACAAGAAAATATAAAATCTTATGGTATGGCTGATATATATTTACGATATCTAGCTACAAATATGAAATTCAAATTATAGCATTCTGTCGAATTTCGAATTATAGCATTTGGACTGCCAGTGTTTTCGGATTATTTGAGCAAATATTTAATAGTTGATAAGTATAATACCAGATATATTAAATGTATTTAATATTAATAATTAATTCGCGGAATAATAGTGAGTAATTTATGCTGGAATGTATCAATTTATTTCACTAATACACTTACTAATAACTGCGGATTCATCACCCAGTGGCAAACGTGGGCCTCTGGTGGGAATTAAGGCTGATGTTCTATCCGCTGGCGGCTTTGTGGTAGACACTGTTTAAAAAACGAAGAGACACGATGGCGTTTGTGACGTTCAGGATCTTGCCTCGTTAGTCGAACTACCTATTGTAAATTTTCAGGGGTTTTCTCCAATAAGAGACCCAAACCTGGGACAGTATATCCTAAAAGTCCTCTCAAAAGGAAGTGTCCTCTTTTTTTGCAGCTCACGGAGCAAAGTCAAACTTCTACCTAAGGGTGCTCCTTCACAACAGAAGGTGCCCCCCCTCCCACTTTCCCCTCTTCTTCAGACAACGAATTCATGGACTTGATCCAGCTATTGCTGTCGACCAAGTGGCATAAGAAACAAAAAAATTTGTAGGATATTAAATATTGAAGGTTTTTATATTTATTATATAATGTATGATTAAAATATATATTGTAGGACTTTAAATGCATCTACAATTATTTGTGTCTGACTCGTGGCTCAGTGACAACTTGCGCCGCTAGGGAGCGTTAAGGTTGATGCTCAATCCACTGGCGGCTTTGTTGTAAACACTGTTTGAAAAAACGACTAGATACTATCGCGCTTCTAACATTTAGCATCTTGCCTCTTTAGCCACACCAGCAGGTGTAAATTTTCGAGTTTTATTCCATAAGATACGCAAACGTGGGATAGTTCTCCTAAAAGCTAGTTGCCTTTTTATTCACGGAGTCAGTTTTCTACCTATGGGGGTTCTATTACAAAAGGCGTCCTAATGGCCAGTTGGCTAGCGCTCTGGCCTTTTGTACCACATGCTTCAGGTTCAAATCCTTACGGTGGCTTGAATATTTGTTAGTGGTTTGTGATCCGCATTAAATTGTAGATCCCTGTCGAATTAGCCGTGAGTGTGTACAAAAGGACGTAGAGCGACAAACAAAACTATCACACTACACTAAAAACTACACTCTTTCCATAATACATACGACAACAAGAACAACTTATGTGGGAAGTTATGTGGGTTTTTTTATTGTAATTTTATTGTTTTTACTTTTTTTTCTGTTTGAATTCCTTTAAATATAAATGAATAATTTGGAACAAAACAAAAAAAAAGAAGTAATGTTTTTCTCACTATGAAAAAATTTTCCCTGAATAAGTAAGGTAATAAATTACAACTAATCAATGTATAAATAAAAAAGAACAACAATAAACAGTCAAAACAATCAAAAAATGTCAGCCAAAAAATATGCAAAAAACTGTCAAAACCATCAAACAAACGCAGCAAAGAAAAATATATATATACGCAAAAAACTCAAAACTCTCAATAGAAGTTGGAAAAAAAATATGCAAAAAATCTATCAAAGCAACCAAACAAAGGCATTCAAAAAAATATGCAAAAATCTGTTAAAACAATCAAACAAAGGCAGCCAAAAAATATGCAAAAAATTCAAAACATTCAAAGGCAGCCCTAAAATAAGCAAAAAATTTTAAATCTATGTAAGGAATATTTATGTGGAAAAAATATATGACTTAAACAAATGAATATTATTAAAATTCGGATAGAAACTATTATGAAATGTTAGCAACAATTTGCAGAAATTCTCTCGCTTGCTTAAATATGCTACGCCAGGTCGATATACAACCTATAATAACCTGAAATTAAAACTCGAGCAAAAGTGAATTGATGTACCATATTACGCAAATAATTTCTGCAACAAAATTAACATCCATCACATTGTGACCACTCCTAATATTATAATTAGCAACACGATCTGCCACGAACAAAAAAAAAAAAAAAAAAAATACAGAAAAAAAATGATAAAAAAAACCCCAGCCTTTTGCATATACATACATCACAGCTGTAGGACATGGCAGCTGCATTTCAAGACACGTCTTCTTAACATTCAAACAGCGTCCGTCTCGCGGTGCGTGCTGTACCAAACGTGCGTGAGGCACAGAAAGCCCTCTTGCGTGGTAAAGTGGCATAACATGCGATGACTGATGAACGGTATTAATAGCGTTTTCTTGTTTCTACCTCTAACACTGTCGCACTAGAACGGCTAATAAATTTACAGGGCTGACACTGGGAAAAGCACGCAGGTCGGGAAATATGGAAATTCGGGAATATCGACTCCAAGGTAATCAGCAGTACACTGTTGCATCCTTTATTTTTTTTTCCTGCATTTTGGCTTCTGGATTTTCGTGCCATCTTGCAAGAAGAAGTAAAATAATATTCATGACTTTCTAGTTGCACCTGAAAAGTTAATGAGACAGCTTAAAATGCAGCACGAGCTATATTTTTTTTCTCGTTCGATTGATTGCATGTTAGTTCAAACGGAAGGTCCTTTTTTTATATGACAAGTACAGACGATAAATCTAAGTAAAAGTTCTGTTTACGAATATTACTTAAAGGTTATTTTGTATCACTGAGATCGTAAAACAAAATATATTTGAGTGAAGAATGTTTAAGTAGAAATACTACTACTACTCCACCACACCACACCACATCACTATGAGCTGTGTTTCCCCTTTACGGTTTCGGAATGATGTGGGTAAGAAGAAGTCTTATTTGGCTCTGTGACGCTCTACGGTCATATGAGATCGGGACCTTCAGCTTAACGTGGATTCCGAACCAGTGCAAACATGCATGGCACAGCGCTAGCCACTCGTCTACCAGGCCTCAGGTTTAAGTTGAACAAATTTTCTTCTGTTTCAAAGTATTCCAGACTCTTTTCTAAACATAGCCTTTGTTGTTTCTTATCCAACTAAGTAGACATCTAGGCCAAGCCCACGAAACCAATATGGACTCATAGTAGGGACAGGGGAAACCAATTGGCATGTGCTCAGATCTTTGGTACCACAGGCTTCAGGTTCAAATCCTGGTTTTGGCATGGATATTTGTTAGTGGTTCGGAATCCACATAGGTCCCTGTCAAATCCTGATAGTCCTGAATCGCTGTAGTCCCGTTAGGCCAATCCCTGTTTTATCAGCCTAAAGTGTGTACACAAAATGACTGTATAGCAACAAAAGCCTAAGATGGTCTAAATAAATCACTTTGAATCTTTCAAATTGTTTTTGTTTTCTTATCCCTTGATAGACAGCAACATCTAGACATCTACAACATATTTTCCATCACGCTTGATAGACAGCAACATCTAGAACAAGTCTATAAACCAATGGGGCCTCATGGAAGGAAGGAATGGGCGCAGCTTCTGTTGTGATGGATCAATCTTAGATACAAGGCTGACTTGGCTCCGTAACGCTGAAGAAGGAGGGAAGTGCCTTCCGGGAGGCATTTTTAAGTGGGCCAAGGTCATCTGCCTACTGGCAGTTTTCGAGGCAGGATATGTTTTCTTTTTACCAGGGAAGGGTTGTTAGTTCTACGTTCAACACTCTACAATCATATGAGACCGGGACCTACGGCTTAAAGTCGATTCATTGGTAATATGTATACTCAAGATTCTGTGAAGGTGCTTGCGGAGACAATCGTCACCAAAGAAAAGCCGTAGTAAATGCCACCGACGATAACGGTACAACCTGCATTCCACTACATAATTGTAAGAAACTCACTCTGAGAGTCAGACTGAAGGCCGTATTTGTAGATCATTTTGCCATGTTAGACGTTGAACGAGGTGCACCACGAGGATGTAGATCTACGTTGCATCCCATCGTATAACAATAATTTTATTAAATTGTAACTTTATAACTGATGTATAGAAAACTTTCTAAAAAATTTACTTTATATTTAGTTGATAACAATGATACATGAATCAGACAACAAATATATATATATATATATATATATATATACATATACTAGCAGAACTCGGCATACGTTGACCTGCCAAAAAAATGCTTTGTAGAAAATTACGTATCACAAATAATGTATTTGTGTTCCACTATCTGTATATACTAATTTTCTTGGATATATTTTGAATGTTATATAAGATGAAATGCTGCAGCACCATCTGATGGTAAGTTACAATAAAGTGGATAGCGCGTACCTATTTTCCATTCTCGAACACATATTATTACCATTTTTCATAGCGATTGGCTAATCGTTATAGAAGATGATATACTTCAGCACTATCTGGGGGCGATATCCAACAAAAGTGATAACACAAAAATAATCTCCATTAAACACGCAACAAAAATTTCATCAAAATCAGTGAAGCCGTTTTGGAGGAATTCAGTGACAAACACACGTACATAAGAATTTTATCAGTTGCAGCGCTGCATACCGGAATTGTGTATTAAACCATTCAGGGGCCTACTCAAACTCACATGATAAAATTCATCAAAATAGGTGAAACCATTTAGGAGGAGTTCACTGACAAACACACGTACAGAAGAATTATATATATATATATATATATATATATATAAAAATTATAAATCAGAAATTTAATTAAATTTTAAGAATATGATAGAGTGAAGAAGAAACATGTAATATAAAAAAAAAAAAATTAAAGTCAATTCCTGTTTTTTTTTATCATTATATTGCAGAAAGTTCTTTATAAATAATTTTCATTCAATTTTTTAAGTTTATCTGGCGCCATCTATTGGTAGATATATGCAACTTAAATCTAAAAAAAAATAAACTTAATTAATTAAATTTAATTACTGATTTAATATTTGAAAAATCTGTATTAATATCCAGTGTCATCCACTACAAGTTCAAAAAATATGTATTTGAGAACTTGAGGGATGAATAAAAAGTATTTTATGAACGATGGAAAATTTGAACAAGATATATATAGGGAGAGTGAGAGCTAATAGAAGGAAATGGAAAAAGTAAAAGAAAAACAATTTTGTTATAAAAAATTAAATGCAGTGCCATTTAGGTTGACAATTTACGGAGGAAATCAAGTAAGAAAAAATATATATTATATTATATTAAAAGATAGTTCTCTAGTGGAAAACTTCAAATGAAATCTTTTATAAAATTAAAGTATTTCATATATAGGTATTGAAAGTAACATAAATATATAGCAGACGTATAACAAAACCTTTTAAAGTATTATTATTATAATTAACTTATAACAACGATTTATGAATCAGTCGAAATACATATATATATTATATATATAACTATTAATGGGGAATTTAATAACATTTTAAGAACGTATTTGAATAAAGAAAAAAAGTAAATATTTCGTTATAAAAAATTAAATCCCTTTCCTAACTGATAATTTATGGAGGAAATCAAGTAAGAAAATATTATATTAAAAGATATTAATCTATTGGAAAATCCCAAATGAAATTTTTTATAACATTGAAGTATTTCTTATAAAGGTATTAAAACAATCATAAAAATATTAAAAAACTTTTGACGAAATGTGCCATCAAAAAAAAATCATGAAAAGAATTATAAATTCAAGTAGTCATAAAGCAAACTATGTTAAAAGGTTAAAAACAAATACCCATCAAGTATGCATACGGTTCTTTTAAAAAAGCCCTTAAAAAAGCGAACAACGAATCAATAACAAGAGTGATGATGATTTGCTCTGCAAGTAACAAAAGGCCAAACAGTTACGAGATGCTTTTAAGTAAAGCTCAAAACAACACTCCCATTCGCCGACAAGAATTGCGTCTGGGGATTTCGAATGGTTTCGATTTGAAGAATATTGGATTTCGCAGACGATTCCGAAGAGGGTGGAGAGGGTGGCCGCGGAGGTCTTCTAAGACTAGGAACACTCTTCCAGCTAATCCAGGTTAAAAAGTGAGGTGTCAATGGAATGTTTTTTGTTAAAGTGATCATGAGGAGTCAGAATGGGTGATTTAGAAAAGAGTAGTGAAACGATGGTTTCGTTTTTGCATCGATCTATTGAAGGGGAAATTACGTTTAGGGTTATGTAGCAATGTGCGGAAAAGTAATTCCCAATTGTCGTTTGTAAAATTTACTCACCGTAATTTCCTGCCTTTAATCCACAGGTATAACCTGCAGGTATAATTTTATCCACGCGGAAATAAAAGATCTCATCTAATCCATTGGAGATTTACGTCTGCTTTTTAGCGTACCAAATATAAATCTAGTTCTGTTCTTACTATAACGATATAAAATTAAAAAGTAATTGTCAATTTTAAAAAGCGCTTTGACCTCATGACTGAAAAAAAAAGAAGAAAAAAAAAAGGCTATATGTTAAATTTATTATAGTGAAAACAAGTAAAAAAAGTATTCATTTAAGAACTATGATAAAAAAAGACGTTAATTTTATCGATTACTTACAAACTTTATATTTATTATAGACATACAAATTTTCACAAAGTCAAAGTTAATTACTTTGAAATTCTGCAAAAAGAGTTTTTATTATTATCAGTAATTTCATCCAATTTGCTACCCACTTATACGCATTAGTGAATGATAAACGTCAAATTTTGTCAATTACAGGCATATCTACATCGTCAACAGCTGTTATGCTTTCTTCTTTATGTTTAAAGGTTCACAAATTTATTTGTCCTATAACTACTTTACAATAACCAGTGTTAAATCATCACATTATTTGATTGTTTTAACTTAAATTATTTTTCCAATAAAAATTACTTGAGATATATATTTTATCATACC
This sequence comes from Caerostris darwini, assembly GCA_021605075.1. Lineage (NCBI taxonomy): Eukaryota > Metazoa > Arthropoda > Arachnida > Araneae > Araneidae > Caerostris > Caerostris darwini. The sequence goes on from BPLQ01011795.1 coordinate 41,612, forward strand.
TATTTATATGTAATATATATATATATATATATATATATATATTACATATAAATAGTATATATATATATATATATATACTATTTACTATATATATATATATATATATATATACACTCATACTTTAAATAACTATAGAATTACTTCGTACAATGCAGAATTCGTCGAATGTATCAGACATTTTAATGGAATAATGGAATTATCGTAATTTTATCACAGTGAAATTTCCCCGATATCAAATCCCTTCAATCACCTTTCGCGAACCAAATCGCCACCTCCAATGACGCACATACCACCAGCGGTAATTACCGGGATTAACACGTTTCCAAAGATCTTCATAGTCTGAGAAAGATACGACAGTCGGGGGTGCGGGTGTGGTGATGCTCGAACAAACAAAGCGGGGTGAAGATTTTAGGCGGGTACGAATTTTGGATTGATTCATATACGAATTACGTACGCCAGATAAACTTAAAAAACTGAATGAAAATTATTTATAAAGGACTATCCGCAATATTGTGAAAAAAAAAGTAGGAATTGACTTTAAATTTTTTTTATATTACTTGTTTGAACTTAAATTTATTTTCCAGTACAAATTATTTGAGTTATATATTTCATCATACCTATTTATATTTAAAGAAAGAGGTATCAAAAGGCAATACACATTATAAAACATTATTACTTTTATTAATTTTTAAATAATATTTTTTATTAAATGTGGCATTTAAAATATATTTTAAAGTCCGAATTAATCATTACATGGTCGGAATTAATTCTTACATTATTGAAAAAAATCATTACAATAACAGACTCAATCATTATAATATCGGAATCAACATAATCAACATCGTTTTAACAAAGTACTCCACATTTATCGCCATATTACCCTGCTCTCGACATTAAATCCTGTAAATAATCTTTTTCGAATTAAAATCACCAATCACTAAATCTTTTAATGATCAATATGATATATCCGGTATATTTATGCATATAATGAAATATATATATATTGTATTGATTTTTACAAATATATATTTATTAAAAATTTATACTTTAAATAACTATTGAAGATTTACCTTATAAATTGCAGAATTCACAGAATGTATCAAGCATTTTAATGAAATTCTCGTAATTTGATCACAGTGAAATTTCCCCGATATCAAATGCTCTCCATCACCTTTCGCGAACCAAATCGCCACCTCCAATGACACACATACCACCAGCAGTAATTACATGTTATTAACATGTTTCCAAAGATCTTCATAGTCTGAGAAAGATACGACAGTGGGGGTGGTGGGGATGGAGTGACGTTCGAACAAACAAAGCGGGATGCACATTTTAAATTTCGATAACAGCCCCGGACGAAGTGAATGCGGAGACATATCTACCCATCCACTGTGAGATAAGGCGGCAACAAAAGGGAAGCTCAGAGATAAGTCGATAAGTAGTTGTTGGAGAAGAAAAGAAGTGGTTGTTTTCCTGACTTTTGAACCGTGTAATTAGGGGAAGTAAGAAATTAGTCCTTTTTGTTTAATTACGGACATAACAGTTGCCGGGAAAAGGATCGATGGACTCCAATCTCTGTCGAGTCGGGAGTTTAAAGAAGTCGGGGCTTTACTTAGTTTAATGATTGTGAAATGGAAAACGAAGTAAACTTTCTCTCCAGTTTTGGAGATAGTAGTTAATGTGTGAGAATTAATTAATTTGGCTTTTTATAGAATGTCTACTATATTTATAAGTTCAAAATTGTTAGAAAGCCATGCCACATTTGTGTTTTATTACATTCAAGGTATTCTATTATGATACACACCTTTTTTTGTAGCAAAATATTAGCTGAGTTTAAAGGCGACAGTATAAATAAGTCGATACTTTATTATATAGTTGAAAAATGGAAAACTGAGTAAAGTTTATCCATTTTCTGAAATAGTAGTTTATAAATAAATAATTATTGTATAACACATTTCTACTACTTTAATAATACAATACTACATTTCTAATTTCAAAATTGTTGGAAATTCATTCTATATTTGTGTTTTACTGTATGCTTGATACACTTTTACGGAAAAAATTTATTTTGTTTCAAAGCATTTGCTGAATTTAATTCATGGAAGCATCTATTTCGAGTCGGAATCAACAAAATCACTATCCTTTTTTTTTATCCTGTTAATATATTCTCGATATTAAATCCTGTATATATTCTTCTTTGAATTAAAATCCCCAAAATTTTTTCTACAGAAATAATTACAACTTTATAACTAAAGTGATTAATATGATATTTGTTAAATTTATACATATATATATATATATATTCGTATTTCAAATAACTATTGAAGCTTTACCTTGTACAAAGCGGAATTCGTAGAATGTATCAGGCATTTTAATAGAATTCTCGTAATTTTATCAGAGTGAAATTTCCCCGATATCAAATCCTCTCCATCACCTTTCGCGAACCAAATCGCCACCTCCAATGGCATACATACCACCAGCAGTAATTACCGGAATTAACATGTTTCCAAAGATCTTCATAGTCTGAGAAAAATACGAGAGTGGAGGAGGGGGTGGGGTAGACGTTCGAAGAAACAAAGCAGTGTGCACATTTTAATTTTCGATAACAGCCCCGGACGAAGTGAATGCGGAGACATCTCTTCCCGGCACCCATCCACTCTGAGATAAGGCGGCAACAAAAGGACGCCCAGAGATAAGTAGATAAGTAGTTGTTGGGAAAGAAAAGAAGTAGTTGTTTTCCTGACTTTTGAACCGTGTAATTAGGGGAAGTAAGAAATTAGTCCTTTTTGTTTAATTACGGACATAACAGTTGCCGGGAAAAGGATCGATGGACTCCAATCTCTGTCGAGTCGGACGTTTAAAGAAGTCGAGGCTTTACTTAGTTTAATGATTGTGAAATGGAAGACGGAGTAAACTTTATCCAGTCTCGGTGATAGTAGTTAATGTGTAGGAATTAATTAATTTGGCTTTTTATAGAATGTCTACTTTATTTATAAGTTCAAAATTGTTAGAAAATCATGGCACATTTGTGTTTTATTATATGCATGATATTCCTTTCAGAAAAAAAATGTATTGTGTAGGAAAAATATTAGCTGAATTTAATTTATCTATCATTTAGTTGGAGTCGGAAATTTAAAATAGTGTATAATTTGCTTAACAATTTGGAAATAGAAACTGAGTAAAGTTTCTAAAGTTTTTGAGATAGCAGTTAATGTGTAAGAATTAATTAGTTATTTATTTATAAGTAGATACATATCATTCTATAAAAAGCCAAATAAATTAATTCTTACACATTAACTACTATCTGCGAAAATGGAGAGAGCTTACTCAGTTTCCACTTCCAAATTGATAGAAAGGCATGACATTTATGTTTGATTATAAGAATGATATTGTTTTATGGTAAATATTTATTTCGCAGCAAAATATTAGCTGAATTTAATTCCTCAAACATTTATTTGGAGTAGGAGGTATAAAGAAGTCAGGGCTTTACTTAGTTTAATAATGGGGAAAGGAAAAATTGAGAAAATTTCCTTTAATTTTGGAGATAGTATTTAATATATAAGAATTAATTCATTTGATTTTCTATAAAACAATACATTCTCTTTGATTAATAAGTTCAAAATTGTTAGAAAGTGTTGCCTCATACGTGTTTTATTATATGTAGTATATCGAATTATTAGCTGACTTTAATTAATCAAAGTATCTATCTCGAGTCTGACGTTTAAAAAATTCAGAACTTTATTTATTTTAATAATTGCGGAATGGAAAAGTGAACAAAGTTTATCCAGTTTCGGTGATAGTAATTAATGTACAGAAATTAAGCGTTGGCTTTTCAAAAAAGTATAGTAGATTTTCTACTTTATTTATAAGTTCAAAATTGATAGAACGTCATGCCTCATTTGTGTTTTATTGTGTGTACGATACTTTTTTACAATAAAAATTTATTGTGTGGAAAATCATTAGTTTAATTCATCGGAACATCTATTTCGAGTCGGACGTTTAAAGAATTTGGGAATTTACTTTGTTTAAAAATTGGGAAATGGAAACTCCTTTTATTGAGCAAATTTTCTTTAATTTTGGAGATAGTAGTTAATATATAAGAGCTAATTCATTTGGTTTTCTATAAAACGATACATTTCTACTTTATTTATAAGTTTATAATTGTTAGAAAATAATGACTTACTTATGCCTTATTAGGTATGAAAAAATCATTAACTGACTTTAATTCATCAAAGCATCTATTTTAAAGTCGTAAAAAGAAGTAAAGAAGTCGGTACTTTATTCATTTTATTAATTCAGAAATGAAAAACTGAGTAAATGTCCTAAAGTTTTGCTGATAGTAGTTAATATGTAAGAATTATTTTATTTGGGTTTTTTTATAAAATGATGCCTTTCTAGTTTATTTATAATTTCAAAATTTTTAGTGACATTATAATTGTGTTCTATTATGTGCATAATATTTATTTATGTATATTTTTTTAAAATTACTAGCTGAATATACTTATTTTATCTGAATATTCTTTATTTTTTTTAAAATTAAAATTGTTGCAAAAAGGTTTTTTTTTTACGTTAATGCGTATTCATCATAATTAACTTCATATTTTGATAGTTGCTATAATTAAGAGACAATTTTGATTATTAGACTTAAAAATCGTATGTAATATTTTGAATAAATATTCATAAGTTATGTATTTCAAACCATATTTTAAAAATTTTGGATTTATAAATTAACCAAATTTGAAATATATATTTAAAATTAAATAATTACAAATAATATTAGAGAAGGGAAAATTTTCTTTCATATTTATTGTCCATTTAGACACGTAATAAAGGGAATTTCATACAATTAATTTTTATTCAAGGCCATTTTATAAATGTAGCCAAAAGGCCTTTTACGATACAATAAGTTTTCAAATGCATATGTTCAAATACATATGTTCTAAAAATTTATTCTTGGAATATGTCTATAAATATAACTTTCCTTTTATCTCAACTTTCTACAGAAGTGGGAATATTCTCATTAAATATCTTAGAGCACGCATTTATCGAAGTTGCATTGTTATTATTGTAGAATAAATTTAAATTTACCAATTTACTTGATTAATTTTGCCTACGAATAGATAAACTGTATAAAATTTATTTCTGAATTTTCCATTCAGATTTAACTTGATCACCACAACTAAATCTTCACAAAGTTTGATAATTAATATAATTGCAAATGTTTATTCACCAGGATCGTTTAAAAATGATAGTTTTCTTGAATAGCCGTCCTAAATATTCTTATTCCTTCCTGTTAATTCTTTCCCTCATTGGAAAAAATTGTTCTTACACTAATCCTTAAATAAAAATAATTTCAAAGTTCTAAATGTATGATGTAAATAAAATTTAGAAGAATTAAAACATTACGAGACTTCTAACATAATAACAATACTGAAGAGTATATTAATTTATTAGACATGACACTAAGTAAAGTTTTGAAAAGATTTTAAATAACTAAATCGTTAGGAAAAATTGACAAATCTGCCTGATTAACAGAACTTTCTCAGAGCATTGCATGGAAAATAGATTGCACGGGAGATTGTTACATTTTCCCGAATCTGTGCAGGGCTCGAGTATTCAATTTCGATTCCTCGGAAGATGCCTCAAGTTTTACTCAGTTATTTATAATACTTTTATATCACGTCTAGACTTTTCCATTTCTATATTTCCTTGTTATATATTTCGAAAAATTCGTCTTTACGTTCAGCTGTGATTTTCTTTAATGATGCTTAAATAGTGAGTGTCTTTTGAAGCTGCATTCCTTTTATTTTAGTGCAGTTACTCAAATATATTAGAAATATTGAACTGAAGTTTCTATCCTTGCTAATCATCTTTGAATTGATTCATCGAACAAATCATACATACTATCTATTATCACCTCATGCTAATAAATAAAATGAAAAATCTCTTGAATAACTAAAACATGAAATATTAATACACTGCAAAAAAATTTAAATTTATTTAACTTAAAAAAACTTAAAATTAATTTAATCAGTAAATAAAGTTTAGATGAATTAAAACATTAAAAAACTTCTAAAGTAATAACAACAATACTGAAGAGCATTTTAATTTATTAGACATGACACTAACTAAAATTTTAATGACATTTTAAATAATTAAATCGTTAGGAAAAATTGAAAAAATTTGGAAATAAATAAAATTAAAAATATCTGAAATTATAAAAATATTGAAGAATCTACAAAATTACATGTGAATAATTAAAATATTGAAGAATCTTCAAAATAATATCTGAATAATTAAAATATTGAAGAATCTTCGAAATAATAACTGAAATACTTAAATATTGAAGAATCTTCAAAATAATATCTCAAATAATTAAAACACTGAAAATATTTTAAATATTTAAGACATTAGTAATTGAAGCATCGAAAAAATTAAAATACTTTAACAAAAACAAAATAAATATAATAAAATATTTTTAAAATAATTAAACAAATTTAAACTAGTTATAATGAAGAATCTCTGAAACAATTAAAATATTAGAGAAGCTCTAAAATTTGAATTTAACACTCTACTTTACCTCAAATATATCTGAAATTCATTTTTATATAAAAATAAACGTTTATTGTATGAATATTTAATCAGTTTAAAATTCCCTTTGACATGAATTTATATTTGAAAAAAAAAAAAAAAAAAAAAAACTGAACTTATTTCTATGAATTATTAGAAACACAAAAGCCCATCACCTTATCTCTCTACTGCATACCAACTGCGTTTCCCTCGCAAAACATGGGACACCCTTTAAATCCCGCTTTTCCCTCAAGCCCAATCCAATTCTCGCTGCACTAAGGTTATCGAGTGCAACAACAAAGAAGGATTTGTATTGCAGGGAAGCCCCGAACTGTTTACGAGGCTTTCGATCGCCATAACTCTCTTAGCCAACCCTGTAGTTTGGACATTTCCACGCCATTGTCTCATATCAGCAAAAACACTTGTCGCTCTCTTGCAAGGGCTAAAATATCTTTTAGTTCACCCCGTCTTTCTCACAGCCCCGAACGGATATTGCTCCCATTCATCAGGGGTGGAGGGAGGGGGCGACTTATCTGGGTGGATCGTCTGCCCCAGCAACAGAACTTTCTCAGAGGCATTGCATGGAAAATAGATTGCAGAGGAGATTGTTACACATTTCCGAGTCGGTGCAGGTCTCGAGTATTCAATTTCTAGTCCTCAGAAGATGCTTCAAGTTTTGCTCGTTTATTTATTATACTTTTATACCACTTCTAGTCTTTTCCGTTTCTATTTTTTCTTTTGTTTTATTTATCGAAAAATTCGTTTTACGTTCAGCTGTGATTTTCTTTAATGATACTTAAATAGCACTTGTTTTTTGAAACTACATTCTTTTTATTTCAGTATTGTTCCTTAAGTATATTAGGGTTGTTAAACTCAATTTTCTACTATCGGTAATTATCTTTTAATCCATTCATCGCATAACAAGTCATACATGCTATCTGTTATCGGCAAATTTTTATGATAATATTCCCGTAACTTAAAATTACAGGAAACAATCGTTTCATTCATTAATTAAATAATATGTTGTCGGTATCGTGTTCTTATTGTGATTACTAAGAAAATTAAAAGAAAATACATTTTAGCAAACTTTTATTTTTAAATATAACATTTTTTAACGTATAACGTATTTTAAAACTAAACGTTTCTTTTTAAATATTATTATGGCTTCTGTTTTCTAAATATTGCCTGAACTAACTAATTTATTATTTGATAACATGAAGTTTTTTGCAATAAAATTTTCTTAAGGTTTTATCTTTCGGCTCAGAGAAACATCCTCTGAATAAAATGGTTTCAGTTAAAAAATATTTAATTGATTTCAGATTTTTAATACATGAATCGCATAAAAATTCATTAAAAAATTGCCAAAACATAATGCAGAATGATTTATTTTCATAACTTAACTAATCCCCTGGCACTGCCGTCCATATGCGACCATGGCCATCTGCATAATGGCGATTCATTCGCAATTTTCCAGGCGAGGAGCCATGTAGACCTACCTCCTAGTAATGCACCCTGGGCTATGTTCTATACAGCTAAGTGGTGTTTTCGGCATGATCGTCCATTTGGCCTGCATGTATTGCAATGGAATGCTGGTGGCTTGTTTCAATCAAAGAGACCTGATCTAATGAACATCTACATCGCAAGGGAATTTTCAGCTAAAATCCAAGAAGGCGAGACTGAAAACTGAAATCCAAAAACACTTTGCGATTTGCCAGAACTAATGGACTAGCTCATCTCCATCGTTGCTTGGGACTTCATGGCGAATCTGAGACTTCGAGACACTAGCAAGCTAGTGTCACTTTTAAGGCAAAGACTTCGACCATGTACATGTCGTTAAAGAAGGAGGGCAGTGGCTTCCGGGAGGACTTTGAGAAGGACCTACCCTTCATTTGTGGTCTCATCAATTTAGAGTAACTGAATAACATACTTTTTCCTTATCCCACTTGGTAGATAGCAACATCTAGACCACGTCTATGGGAGAGGCTTCTGTTGTGATGGAGCATCCAAAGATCGTGGCTCCGTGTCGCTAAAGGAGCAATAAGAAACACCATAATGAGAAGGAACTTCTTGACATCTGAGAGTACTTATGTAATATTATATAATGACAATAATCACAGATGTTAACTATTTTACAATGGGTAATTCCAATTCCATGAATCATTAATATTCACTAAAACAGAAAAAAAATACTAACTGCCCGCATATGCATGCCCAATTAGAGGAAACTCCAAATAAGTTGTCTAATTATCTAAGTTAGATATATTTATACAATTTCCATTGAGACTACTATTTATACAAGAAATGTACGCTGTTATGCTCTAATTCTAAATTAGAAAGCAGCCATTAAGACTAGGAATAATAAATTTCCATCTAAAGCAAATTGCAGAAACATTACAAGGCAGATAAAAAGTAATTATATATTCTAACACCAGTATTCATAAAATTTAATCTTTTAATCATTCAAATTCCTCATGCAATCTTTGAATCATAACGAAAAACAAAACACAAGACAATTAATCAAGTTTTTTTATTCCCTCGAAAAATAATTAAAACAACCGTTTTCACAGCACCAACAGTTTTAATTAAATTCAGATTTAAACAAAACAAAAAAAATCATCTTTTTATAATTCTCCATAAAATGAAATGAATAAAGGCGACCTCTAAAATTCATTAAACATCAAATGATCAGCAGTAAAAATGTGGAATTTTGAAAGGATATCTTTGAAAACCGATTCATCTTTTAATAAAACATTTTTATTTTTTTCAAAAGCAAATCTACTACCATACATTCATGAAAATACATATAACCAATTACTGAATTCTTTCCAATTTTCTTTTCAATTTTTACAGGCCATAAAACGCAAAAGATAAATTTTTAATAAAAGATTGTGAAAAAAAAATTCCAAAAACATTAAAAAACTTCATTTACATCTTGAGTGAAAATATTAATAAAGGAAAGGGGAAGTTGTGAGCCATGGCGGTTGGAAGATCTTATTAAATAAAAGAAATCATTAACAAGTTTTAGGCAATGACAAAACAATGAGATATTTGTTTCTTCTTTTATTTATTTTTTATTATTTTGGAGGTTTTTGTTTTGGGGTGAAAACTTTTATTATAATTGGAATGCTTTATATTTTTTGTTTTACCTCAATATCAATTCGAATTATAAGATTTGATGGTTATTTGATTTCTTTAAAATTTGTTTAGTTTTTGGAAAAAAATGTTCTTCAGAAACGAGTCATTTTTCATTTAGAAAACAGGAACATGTTTTGAGTTACGAAAGTGAAATGAATAATTTATTTTAACGGTTTATTTTACTAGCCAATAAAATATTATCCTTAGTTAATTTTTATCACTTCTATTATTTTAATTATAATTTTAAATTTTATTTTCTCAATTCAGAAGTACTAATCAAATATAGGATTACTACAAAACGGTTGTCTCGAACTATGGGAGTTTAATCTTCTATTTGTCAAATTGCTCAAAAATTAGTATTAGTTCTTGCATTATTCAAGAAATAAAACTTCGCAGAGAAATGAATAATTTATTTTAATAATTAATAAACTATTCCTAGTTAATTTTTATTACTTTAATTATTTTTAATGATAGTTTTTAAGGTTTTCTTGCTTTAGAAGAATGTAGTTCTCTCTCTTTTTTGGCTATTCAGTGTTCTTTTTGTCACTTGGCGCAAAAAGTGAACTATTGCGGTTTATATACTACCAAGCATTCTTTCTCGCATTATTCACTTAGTATAGCTGCCGCTCTTGTATGTTTGATAAATAAAAAAAGTACCTCCCAGAGCTGTTTTAATCGTTCGTTTGTTGCACTAAAATGGTACCCCTTGAAGATGGATATGCTGTATGTTTAATATATGAAAAACGTACCTCCTATTGGTGAATATTTTTTTGTTTGATTTTTTGCTCCTATTTTTTGCTTGAGAGAGGAACCTGCATGCATTCAGCATCAATTGCTTGAAATTGTTTATTGTGAAATTAGCATTAAAATAAGCTGCGAGTATCAGATGTGCCAAAAATTAGAAAAAAAATATCTGCAAAACGGATGTGAGTCTTTCTTTTTGTCTTTGTAGCGTTTTATGTATCACCTTGAACACTCAAAAGGAAATTACTGTATAAGCTATTAATGACAGTATTAGTTGAACATCTACAAAAGTCTTAAACATGATTACACTAATTATCTGCAAATAGTTCATTCTTGGTCTTATACATGGTTGCCGAATAGTTTGATTTGTAGATAGTCTCACTTTATAAATGTGTGTTGTATATCAATTTTCGAGTTGTGTGTATTGAAGAAATTCTTCAATAATTGAATTGATTGATTAGGTTTTTTATCGCCAACATTTAAATCAATTGTATTTGAAACGCGCTCTTGTCTTAAATATTTCCCTCTTCACAGATCTAAAGATTAACATTTATATCCCCTTACTGTCATATACCTTTATACATTTACAAGCTGCACCAATTTGTTATATTATCAACAAATTCAGAAGATGATGGGCCATGCGCTATGTTAAAAGGCTTCCACTATATTACACACAATGGAAATATTTATGTTTCAGTTTTTCGTTGTAATCCGGCATATATAAGCTTTAAAAAAATCAGTGGTACAGAGAGTAATCTAATTTTACATTGATTTGTCTCCAGGACTTCAGTTTTTCCAAAGAAAATTATTTTTGTCAAAAGAAAGAAACGAACCTGCAAAAACGTACGTATACAAATGAAATTATCACTCTTTTACACCTTTTTACTGAATAATCAATCTGCAAAAGAAGAAAAAAAAAGGCATTGATCAAAGCGTGATAGAGAGGGAAAAAATATTTATAATGTATTCCAGTTTTTTCCCTTTTTCCCTTTTTTCCCTTCTCGAATTGCAAATTATTTCCAAAGCTTCCTTGTTCTCCTTTTTCCCGCTAGTTACAATCGCAACTGGTTGTGAAATGAACTTAATGGAAAAAGAAGATTAAAAAAAAGCTTTAACGAGACTACATGCACCGAAAAAATTAATCTACTTAAAGAAAGCAATTGAGCATTCAAATCTCATTAACAAACAGTTTTTTTACTGATTGTTCGTTCTGTCTTTTGTGATAGGGTTTTTCAAATTTTTACAATCAGAACTTTCCAAAACGAGTTCTTCAGTAAAGGCTTATATCATACAGTATTTCAATAAACAAATGTGTTATTTAAATGTACATTTTTCTTTTGAAATTGTAGATATTTCAGTCCACCTTATTTTTTGACAATATATTATAGCAATATATTATCTATATATTAATTTTTAGAAATTAATTATCTGTTATTAAAGCATCTGTAACTGTATAAGGAATATATAGTGATTCAAATAACAGAGGTATTTCCATTTCCATTTAAGTATATAGGTTAAACAGTAAAGTTACATACTTTGAAAACTTTATGCTGAGATGTTAAAATTTATTTATTATGAATGATATAAAATAGCTTGTAAGCATATAATTTGTTATCTTTAGTCCTTGAAATTGTTAACATTTTAATTATGCAACTTATTTCTAATCATCATCGATTTATTTCATATTTCACATCTTGTAGTTCTTTTTTAAAACTAACTAATGCTTTTTACTTCTTTAAAACTTTTAAATATGTTTGGAAATAAGCAATTTTGAAGAATTAAAATTATTTTAATATTAATCACTTTCAATCCAATTAAATGTTTGATGTTTATACATTTTTTTATTGCACATCATTCCTTGGTATAGCAAGCTGCCAAATTATATAAATTTATTGGTATAGCCAAATTTTTACAAACAGAACTTTCAAAAACAACTTCTCCAGGGAAGGCTTATATTATACTGAATTATTATAAACAGAAGTATTATTTATTTTTGGACTAACAATATATTGCCCCTTATTAAATCAGTTGTAACTATATAAGGAATATATATTGAATCAAATATTACAAATATTTACATTTACGAAGAAAGTAATTGAATATTCAAATCTCCTTAACAAACAGTTTTTTTACTGATTGTTCGATCCTTCTTTTGGGATAGGATTTTTTTTCAAGTTTTTACAATCAGAATTTTCAAAAACGAGTTCTTCAGGGAAGGCTTATATTATACTGCATTGTAATAAACAAAAGTTTTATTTAAATGTACATTTTATTTTTGAAAATGGTGGCATCATATTTTTGGACTGGCAATAAATTATCTTTTACTAAAGTAGTTGTAGCTCTATAAGAAATATATAATAAATTAAATACATATATTTACATTTAAATTGAAGTATGTATGTTAAACCATAAAGTTTAACATATATACATTACATTATATACATACATTACTTTATATACATACATAACATTATATACATACATAACATTATATACATACATTACATTATATACATTAATAATTTCTCAATTCCGTAACTTTAAGTTGAGACATTAAAATTTATTTATCATGAATGATATACAATAGCTTCCAAGTATATATATATAGATAATTTTGTCATCTTTAGTCATTGAATTTGTTAGAATTATAATTATTTATTATATTCCTAGTAAGCATAAATTTATTACATATATTTTAGTTCTCTTTTAAAATTAAATAATGCTTTTTGCGATTTTGAAATTTTTCATATTTGTATATAAGCAATTCTGAAGACTGAAAATTATTTTAATATTTATCACTTTCAATTCAATGAAATGTTTGAAGTTTTTTTTTACATCACAGTATCATTTTTATAACAAGAAATAATCCAATAGTACCTTCTCATCATCAATAGCCATCTACTAAAATTATTATCCTTATAAACATATATATTATATGTAAGGATATCAATATCGAAGCGCTACAGTGCCAAAATGTATGCATTTGTTTGTTATTTTGCTTATACTTTTTAAAATGTATGCTAATATATGCAGCTAGCATACTAACATATTCAAATCTCACGAAGGCATTGATCGTAGTCACTTTTCGAATAAAAAGAAGACAAGATGACGATTGTATGATGCGTATAAGCATTTTGTAAAAACAATCAGATTGAATATTGAAAACATTTCCTGTGTTTTAATATATTTTTTTTCTTCATATGTTACAGAAACGTGGACAATTACCTTTAAAAACCTGCAGAAATAAAACGCCTTTCTCCTATCACTCGTTCATGGAATGCGGAATTTGAGCATCCTGGATAACATTCTCTTCCACCAATCTGCAGTATTAATATATTATTTGTGATGAAAGTAAACGACTTTTTAAAAAAAAGAATAAATAAATTAAAATATAAGGGAAAAAAAACAACATAGTAAGTTCGCTTTTAAAAAATCTATTACAATTATTCCGTATTTATTCAGCACTAATAATTAATTTTGCTAGTTAGATAATCAAATGAAGTACTTATACCCTAAATACAAATAAATAGGACATGTTCCTTGTATATTGGTGCTATTTGTTGCTTTCCATGGGCATTAGTATTGTTTATTGTTGTTCGCGATTCATTAAAATTGTTGTACGTTGGTTTACATGTACATTTACCTGTTGTTACAGCCTTCTGTATGTTTTTTGGTTACAGTTTTAGTGTTTCGTAATACATTACTGTTGTATATTGTTGTTCATGATACATTAATACTTTTACATATTGTTGTTCCACGATAATGGTTTTTACATGATATTGTTCTTTGATGGAACAACATCATTACATGAAGATTATAATAAAATACTTATACATGATGAAGATAAAAAAATAGATAGAGAAATTTGTTATCACAAAAAAAAATTTTATTTAAATTATTAAAAATATTTCTCTCATCACAAAAATATGCTCAGTATCATTGATTTCTTGTAATATGATCAATTTATTTACTAACCAATAAAACTAATAAACATGTATTTCATAACATAAAATTTCATCGCACTTTCCTTACTATTAGCATTGCCCGAAATTAATCAATACACTGATGGGATGTTAAATGGAACTAGAATTTGAATACACTTTTCAATTTATTTTCTTACAAATAACATGATTGAATATGGAGTTTTTCGTATTAGAAATACACTTTTATTAAACAACAAAGATTCGTATCTGTTTCGATGAATGCGATTCCGCGAAACTTTTGTATTGACAACTTGATAATGATCTGAAAACATCTTTTGAATCCCACTTTTCACGATATAAGACATAAAGCAAACATGAATGGATATAAGAACGGAACAAATAAACACCTCAAACATGTTTTTTCATTAATAAAGATATTTTCATAAAGTAGAAGAAAATTTCTCTAACATGGGGTCGGTTACAGTAAGATTTATGGTTGTGCAAAATATTAATGCCGTATATGATGGTATTGCAATTTTTGGTCTGATACATTTTAAGTTTGTTATTGATCCTCTTCTACGGAAACTGTAAACAAATTATTCCAAAATACATTTTAAGTAATAGATTCTAAATTTGTTAAAATGCACAATTTTTGTAATTCAGTGGTTATCAAAGGATGCGTCATTTGTAGTATTTCATAGAAAAATATATACTAAAAATAAAGGCAGATTCCTGCAGAAATAATGCCATCTGGCAGATTTAGAGACAGGAAATATTTTCTTTTTATTGGGAGAGTTGTCAGCCCTATAGCAATGATCTACTGTCCTATTAGACCTCGACCTACGGTTTAAAGTGGATTCGAATTGCTACAAATGTCTTTGGCATCTGAATATGTGGCAAAGAGCGTAACAGCGTCATCCTGCCCTGTTTCTCAAAAACACAAGAATTAATAAACTTTATGTATATTACATTTTATTTTTATAGCATTATTTTTTCTTCTTGTGTAGCATTTGTCTAAACTATTACAACATATTTATCAGACATTTGTATACAGTGCGTCTATAATTATTCGTACAATTTTAAATGCGCTGCTACTATAAAAATTTTGATAACCACTGGAATAGATCTCATGATATTCCCAATATAAAACGAAAGCATTGGTCGTGTCTTAATACAAAAGCGGACTTGCATGTTCTCTTTATCTTAGAAAACTAAAGAATAGTTCTTGTAGTCGTTAATGGTAGTCAATATCAGCAACAACCCTCTATACAATGTAAAAGACATTTATATGAATGCATACAAAGTAAAGATTGTTTCAATAAAGAGTTGTGGTTCGTTAACATTTAGAAATTATTATTTTGTACCGTTGTGCATTCAGGTGTTCACATGAACATGATGTACTTCAAAATCAGAAATAATAATCAGCTGTAAAAAAAATCATAAAAAAAAAATCTGCTATTTAGATTTATATTTGTGATATTTTTTACTGTAATATCATTATTTGATTTTTATTTGGTGTTTCTGTTTTATAATTTTCGTAGTATACTCTACTACTAATGTTATTTATTACAACTTCTTTTCGTCAATTTTTTAGTTAAATTTTTTTCTGTTATTTATTGTTTGTAACCCATTAAAGCATTGCAATAATCCTTTACAATGCGTTTAGAATAACGATGCTTTCATTATCATCATCATCATCAGTTGTGTAAAACATCATCATCAGTTGTATCAGTTGTCTGCCAACTGGCATATTTCGGGGCAGGAAAACTCTACAGTCATATTAGACTGGGACCTAGGTTTAAAGTTAATTCCAAACGACTACTAACATCCATGGCTAACCAAGGACTGGAACCCCAAACCTCTGGTACTGAGTGCTAAGAGGCCCCATGCTTTGATTATATGATTAACAATGATTTGTAGGCATTCATACGTAGAGATAAATTGTGACAGTACACAGCAAAAATATTGATATCTAGTTGTATATCTAATAAAATAGATACACAATTATATTTAAATATACAATTATACTATTATAATTGTATATCTAATATTAATGTTTATTTACAGTTAGATATAAAATTATATTTTTATTGTATATCAATATCAATATATATTTATTTTTTAGATATACAATTATCATATTATAAGCGTATATCTAATATTAATATCTATTCATTATAACCAGGATCTGATGGTCGAGTGTCTAGCGCTCTGGCACTCGATCTATGGAGGATTTTAGTAGTTCATAATCTACTTTGCCGCAGTTTCCAATCTAATATGACTGTAGAGTTTTGGGCGAAGGGCTGACAACTCTACCCCATAAAAGCCAGCTACACGGAGCCAAGTCAGACATCTGTCTATGGGTGCTAAATCACAATAGAATCTGCCCAACTGCTTTCCCTCCTTCCATAAATCCACACGGGTTCATGGACTTGTTCTAGATGTTGCTGTTTACTAAGCGGGATAAGGTTATAGACATCAAAATAAATAAAAATATAATTTTGAAACTGAAAATATTTTTTTTTTTTACTTATCAAAATTAACTGAGTTTGCAAGTATATCGATATTTAAAAGCATATTTTAGAGTTACAAAATTATTTTTTATTATATTTAATATTGTAGAGCGTTGGGCGTAGAGATGACAGTCCTACCCCTCGTAGAAAGTCATCATCATCACGGAGTCAAGTCAGATTTCTACCTACGGGTACTCCATCCCAACAGAAGCTGCTCCCCCATCTTCCTTGAGATCACAGGGTTTCATGGAAATGATTTAGATGTTGTTTATCAAGTGAGGTAAGAAAAAACAACAGCAGCATTTATTTTTTAATTCTATATATTTATACATTAAAATTAAATCATCAAAATAAACGAAAATGTAATTTTTGAAAACTGAAAAAAATACATTTTTTTTTAATTTTCAATATCAACTGTATTTAGAAAAAGCATAAATTAGAGTTACGATTTTTTTTTTTTTATGATATATTATATTTATTTTTATTCTGTTACGTAAACAAGTTACTTATTTTTTTATTCTATTTTATTTCTTAATCTGAAGGCAAACAACACTTTTTTGTAATTCTGTTTCAAGCTTTAAAACATAGTATCAAAATCTTTTTTGAAATACGTTTTTTATTCCAAGTTGAATAAAAACTAGCATGTAACAAAGTAAATACAACTTCATCACATCAAAACTATCATCACATCAACATTACAAAATAAAAAAAAATAATAAATAAATAAAATAAAAAAAAACGAAATAATCTATATATTTGACGTGTAAAAAAATATATTTATTCATTTAATAGTTGAAAACTTTTTCAGTAGTAGAGCCTTCTGGGAATTGCAGCCTCACTAACACAATTTTTTCATCTCAATTTTTTTTTCCCCCCATCACCTTGATTTCCCACAAGTTCCTTTGATAACGGTGACTTCAATTTTTTTTTTTTTTTTTTTTTTTCATTTCCGTTTTTTTATTTATTTATTTATTTTTTTTTTCACCTTGCTAGTCTGTTTACAAAAAGAAAAGACGAAAATAAGTGCTGAAAGCGACATTGTTTCTCCGGAAATGTCAATAGAAAAGCGTTAAATTTTTTGTAAAGGTTTTATTTTTTCGCCACTTATTCGTTTCCCTAGTACAAAAAAAAAGGTGCCAAGTGGATGAAAAAAAAGGGCTTGCAGGATCACTCACTGAAGTTCTAAAGTCTGCAGTTTTGTTGGAAAATTATTAGATGTGGAAGCGACGGCAAACTTGGCGATAAATCGTCCAATAAAAACCTTTTTTTTTTTTTTTTTTTTTTTTTTTTTTTTAATAATCAAATTAAAAAAATCACTAAAGAAATCATTTACAGGTCGAATATTTAAATATCAAAATCACTTCTTTATAGATATGATAAATATCCAACTCTAATCTATTTCTTGAGTAACATAAAAAAAATTTACTTTTAAATAAATCAATACAATATTTTTTATTAATGTTTCTCATGTTGTTATTATTTTTCATGTTTTTATTAATGTTTTTTTAATAAATATTAAATTAAATGATTGCAAAGGCAATTAAGTTTGTTAAAAGTAAATTACTATTATCTGCTAATGAGTCATAATTATCATGGTTCAATATGATCTTGTAGCATTTTTTTAAGAATTACAGATAGAATATGATACTCTATGAGTTCTTCTATTGTGATTGTGGATAGAACACGAGCTGAGAAATGTGTACTCCAATGAAAAGTGAAGGAAGATGATTTGATTTGAGAAGAGGGGCCTTTTGTTCTAGAGGATTTTCAATTATTCTTGTTGGTTATTTAATTTTTTTAAAATTTCCTTCACAAACTTTTCTACTTAAATTTCTTTACCGACCTTTTTTTAAAATTTCTTTCGATGTCTTTTTTGATGCATAACAGTGTAATTAAATTTATTTTACAGACTAAAGATTATATAACAAAATAATTAAATAAAGTAAAATTATTCTGATCATCGGCTGAATTGGTTGATAGTCTGGTGAAAGCAAAGACAATTTTATTTCAAACTGAAAATCAGATTTTTCAAGAAAAAAAAATTGTTTGGGATTCTATATATATATAATTTTTTTTAAGACTTTTGTTAAGTGTTTTGTTCATACATTACATTCTAAAATTTTGAGAAATCTACTTATGGGCCCAGTCAATTAGAAATATTATATTAGTGTATTACAATATCAATCATGTAATTTTTATTTTTTTTATTTTTTTTTCTATACTTTAACTACTAAACATACCCTGTTAATTCAATTCAAAAAACTGAAATTACTAAAAATATATTTCGACATTACTGCGAAATTTATTGGCGAATTTTTGACAATTTAAGCATTGTGAATTTATTTATTTCTAAGAAATAAAACATTTAAAATAACTATCAGCTCAAACTATTCCCAAAAATAATGGGTATATTTAAATGCAAAACAGCAAAGAAATTATGCCGTCGAAGGCAAATAAATAATTTCATGAGATTCATTTATTACACATAAAGTAATAACGAACCTTTTGCACCTGCCTTCATTGAAGCATCAATTTATTTTTTTGTTAATATGAGGATTGTTTCATAAATTATCTCAGTCTAGACATTGTTTGACAAGTCCGTGATATAAAACAACAATAAATGAGACTGGTGCAGAAAAAATATGTAAATAAATAAATGTTTTACGACTTTTGCATAAGGTTGTAAGGACAATTAAGTCTGCTTCATAAAATAAATAGCTATAACATTTATATTAATTCATAGAAAATTGCAGAAATAACTGTATTATTTTTTATCTAGTAATGCACTTAATAGAATAATTAGTGAAAATTATCTTTTGAATTGTGTAATATCTACTAGATAGACTAGCTAGATTATGGACATAAATACATTAGCAAGAAATAAATATTGGTTTTTATCACTTCGTACACTCTAAGAACTGGAAATATTTTTTTGAATATTCAACACGTTTCAAAATTTATTAAAAATGTTTAAACATTTAACCAAACTTTTCGAGAGATTTCAAAAAATATCAAAATTGGCGTAATTAGGCATTAGTTAATTTTTTTCCCAAGATGTATAGCGCCACATTCGGCGTTTTATTGCCAAAAAAAAAAACATTTGTTGCCAAGGTATGGATTAAACTACATTCCTAATAAAAATTATCTCGTCCTTTGATGAAAGTTGCAATGTTGTGTACAAATTATTATCGTAGTTGTAAAATCCATAGCAAATATGGAAACATTGTTTCCTTTGTAAACTTTACAGCAGTTATCCATGGCTTGAATCTTAATTTGCGCAATTCTGCAAAGTTTTAGTTTAGATTTCAGATAGTTTTGTTTATATGTTTGACAATGGAAAAAAAAAACAAGTTGAATCTACTACATATCTGTTTTTTTTTTTTTTTCATAGACGAATAAGGGTAGTAGTTTAATGTATCTGAAGTGGAAAGCATGTTTAATATGCTACAGCTCTTGCCACATTAAGATCAATTAAGTTGAAAGTTCCTGAAAAACAACACTATAATTTAAAAAAAAATCTATTTTCTTTTAGATCATTAGTAGATCTAAAAATAAAAAAGTTAATACATATTCTCAATTTTCAATCCCCGTCTAAAATTTGAATTCTGTATTAAAGGTAATTAAATTATCAAATTTATATATATGATAGTGTTCATAAGTAGAAAATTATTTCCCCTTTGATTATATACATATTTAATTAGAAATATTTGTTTGTTGAACCCTGATTATTTTTTTAATGTTTTAGCTGCAAATTTAAAGAATATATGCACCCTCCCCGCACACACACATATACATGTATACATATATATATATATATATACATTGAAGTGACAAAAGTCATGGGATACCTCTTAATATCGTGTCGGCCCTCCTTTCGCCCGGCGAAGTGCAGCAACTCGACGTGCCATGGACTCAACAAGTCGTTGGAAGTCTTCTGCAGGAACATTGAGCCATGCTGTCTCGATAAACGTCCATAATTGTGAAAGCGTTGATATTGCAAGATTTTGGGAACGAACAGACCTTTCGATGATGTCCCATAAATGCTCGATGGGATTCATGTCGGGCGATCTAGGAGGCCAGATCATTCGTTGGAATTGTCCAGAATGTTCTTCAAACCAATCGCGAACAGTTGTGGTCCGGTGACGTGATGCATTGTCATTCATAAAAATCGCATCGTTGTTTGGGTACATGAAATCCATGAATGGCTGCAAGTGATCTCCAAGTAGCTGAACATAAGCATTTCCAGTCAATGTTCGGTCCAGTCGCACCAGAAGACCAAGTCCATGCCATGAAAAAACAGCCCACACCATTACGGAACCACCACCAGCTTGAACAGTGCCTTGCTGACAGTTTGGATTCATGGCTTCGTGGGGTCTGCGCCACACTCGAACCCTACCATCAGCTCTTACCAACTGAAATCATGACTCATCAGACCAGGCCACGGTTTTCCATTCATCTAGGGACCAACCGATATGGTCACGTGCCCACGAGAGTCGCTGCAAGCGATGTCGTTCTGTCAGTAAAGGCACTCGAGTCGGTCTTCTGCTGGAATAGCCCAAGAAAGCCAAATTTCTCCGCACAGTTCTAACAGACAAGTCCCTTGTACGTCCCACATTGATTTCTGCGGTTATTTGACGCAGTGTTGCTTGTCTGTTAGAATTTACGACTCTTTGCAGACGTCGCAGGTCTCGGTCGTTAAGTGCAGGCGGTCGACCACTGCGCTGTCCATGGTGGGATGTTATGCCTGGAATTTCATACTCTCGGCATACTCTTGACACAGTGGATCTGGGAATGTTGAATTCCCTAACGATTTCCAAAATAGCAGGACCCATGCGTCTAGCTCCAACTAACATTCCGCGTTCAAAGTCTGTTAATTCCCGTCGTGCGGTCATCATCACGTCAAAACCTCTTCAGATGAATAACTTGAACAGAAATGAAAGCTCTGCGAAAGCACTGCGCATTTATACCTGTTCTACGCGATGCTACTGCCATCTGAAAATTTGCATATTGCTATCCCATGACTTTTGTCACTTCAGTGTATAGGGTGCACAGAAGATCTACCTCCCCGTGGTGCACCTGGTAAAACTTTTTCGTGGCTAAAAGATCTGCAAGGCATTATTGTTAGATTAATGAACTCTGTTTCAGCATGTTTTGTTGTATTTGTTGTATTATCATGTTGTTGTCGTATGTTGTATGTTTTTTTTTTCGTTGTTCTTTTTTTGCTGTAACTGTTCATAATCTGCCATTGAATATATATATATATATATATATACATACATACTTACTTTTGATGCACTTATCCTTTTGTGGTTTCTCCTAAGCACAAATATCCCCTTATATGAGGGGTATTAATTTTCTACCAATTAATAATAAGTACATTATTTAAATGGGCAATGTATATCCTAAATAAAATGTGCTGATGCAAATCGCAAGAACACAAATGCTTATACTTATCTCAAGAACTCAGACTTACTAATCAAGAACGTACGCATTACAAGAAATCATCACAAGAACTTAAAGGCTTCCATTCATCCAATGAACGGGCGCTAATATACATCATATAAACGCAACCTTATACGTATTATAAGAATTCACTCTTACACTCATCATCAAATCTTATGCTATCCACGTTTTGAAAATCCTGATTCTTTGTCCTGCTATATAGCAGAAAAGCTCATGTCCGATTATCGATATCTACTTTAACGATTGTTTTCCAAAACGAGTAGAACCGATGACAACAATCATATGTTTAACCATTTAGCATCTAATAATATCAAGTAATTTCAATATAGTTATCTCGAAAATTCTGTCGACTATGCCTCATTTTTAACCATGTTTTCGTTAGGTTCTGCTTGAAGGCATAAACGGAATACGATGTCATCCTATGTACAGCTCTGAACAACAAAATTTGAATGACCAATCATATGGTTTACGGCTTTTATACAAACTCAGCAGAGGAACTTTCCTGTCTGTATAGCGAGCATTGTAATTTTCCATATATTAAGCTCCATTCTGTAACAGCTGAAAACTTAAGATGCTATTTTTTCCTACAAAGATAAGCATTAAAAATACTTTTAAAATAATCTTTATAAATTTTTCATATTTTTTTCTAGTGAAAAGTCATATTTGATATTGAACATATTTTTCTCTAGTGAAGTAAAAAAGTGATTTTTTTTCCTACTAATAATACTAATAAACATAATTCACAAAATTCTGCTTGCTAAGCAACAACGGAACACGATGTCCTCTTATGTACTACACCAACAACAAAATTTGAACGACTAATCATGTGATTGACTACCTTCTTACACAAAGTCAACCATGGAACTTTCTAGGCTGCTTTAGCGAACATTGTAATGTCACATATATATTAAGCCCAATTCTGTACCAGCTTAAAACTGAAAAAAAAAAAAATTCCTCCAAAATTAACCTTTCAAAAAAATACAAATTCTTTATGATTATCTCTAGATAAATATAAATAATTATGTTTATATCTGCATCTGTTTCTCTTAGATTATTTTCCTGCATACCTAACTTTATCATGATTTTTCCTTCTTAATTTTTTGCCATCTATGCTTACTCAATGTTCTTATTAATATAAAAATAAATGGCTAATTTAATATCTTAGTAATTGAATTATAACGAATATTGTAAATTCCATTGAAAAAATAACAACTTTATGCTTGAAAATCTATTTCCTAACACACGCCTAAGGGCGTTTAGTAATATAATTTGAAGAAAAAAATACCCGACACACTAAAAAAAGTTTCCAAGAAATTTCTTCAGTAACTCAGAAATCACTGTCCATAAATTGAATATAACCGACAGAAAGCGCAGAGTTTACGCCCTGATGTGTTTGGAAAAGAAGAATAGATTATTTTTTTACATTAATTTACTGTCATCTCCCGTTCCCTGAGTTAAGTAAAATGATAAAAGATAGATAAAACTTTAAAGAAAATATATTTTCCCTTTTTTTTCCCTCCTAAATTAACGCGAAGAATTCGCGGAGTACAGCGGGGAAATTTTCCCTTGGCGACTTTCGAGCAGTCATCTGGTCCCCAGGGTGCCAAGTGTCATTTTTCCTCGAGCAGTTTTTCCGGGTTCAAGGAAAAAGGGTTGCAGTAATCATTATAGACATAAAGGTTCGCCAAATTTGGCGAAATATAATTACTGAACTTCAACCAAAAATAAAAATTAAGTAAAAAATGCAGCTATTTGTGACAGAAAAAATGTAAATAAATTATTAAAATATTAAACAAATTATTTAATATATTAATTAATTTATTAATACATTATGAAAATACAATAAATATTTTGACACGCTATGTCAAAACATCGAGACATTTTTTAAACATCGAAATTTAGGTGACCAGAGATGTATACCATAGAAAGTCACAGAATATTTATACTGCTAATAAGCTTCCTATCGTATTTCTCAAAACAGACAATTTTCATTATAGACAGAAAAGTTCGCCAAATTTGGCGAATGATAATTATTGAACTTCATCTAGAAATAAAATAAGATATAAATATTTGGTGATAGAAGATGGTGGCTATGGTGATAGCTATTTGGTGAAAATTAAATAAATAATTAATAAGTTTATACAATTGTTGACTTATTAATGCAATATATGAAAAATATAATCAAATATTTTACATTGCATCTTTTTTTGATATAATATTTCTTTTTGTTGTAGTGTTGATAAAATAGTGTTGATACAGTAATAGAATTTTGATAAAATTCTATAACTGTATCATTTGCAAACTATTGTTATATTTATACACCGAGGAGATGTTGATTATTTATACCATAGAAAGTCACCCAATGGACAATCTTTTTGCAGGAATAAAAATCCCTCATTTCAAATCGAGTCTCTGTTTCTTCTGAAATTATTATTATTAATTACTAACATACAACATAACTGCTGAGCTTGATGGCCGAGTGGTCAGTGCTCAGCCTCCACAGGGTTCGAGTAACTGCAGTGTCGTGGATGCTTGTAGTGGTTCGAATCTACTTTAAACCGTATATCCCGGTCTAATAGGATCGTAGAGCGTTTTGGGATAGCATATCTTTAAGCGCTCGAGTCCCCTGGGTAGTGCTAAATGAGTAACAGCTGCGCAGGCCTTGCTTATGGCACAAAAATTATTGCTTATGGCATAAAGATTATTGCTTATGGCATAAAGATTACTGCTTATGGCACAAAGGTTATTGCTTATGGCATTAAGATTGTTTCTGTATTGCCATATGCATTAGAACAACAACATATGTACTTATACTGCTAATAAGCCTCCTATCCACCTCCTCTTTTTCACCATTAAGGAATGATTTGAATGAAATTTACTATGGCATTTTTTTTAAAAGCACATTAAAATGCTATTCGAATCTCGTCAAGAGCAATGGGAGGACTTTCCAACCTCCAAATTTGCACTTTCTTAGCAGAAGACTTCTGGCATCGCTTGTCAAGATGTGAAACAAAAAGCACCTGACTTCTCAAAACCGAACGCGCTATCGACCGATCGCGCTGTTCATGGTGCGCCATCAGCAATTTCAAATCTCAGACATTTTACAACACGAGAAGTCATTAAGAGGCCACAAGCATTTGCTATTATTGGACCCACACGTGTTTGCCAGATTATACAAATATTTTTTTTTTGTAAACATATTTTTTGTAAACATATTATTTTGTAAAAAATAAATAAAATAATAAACAAGTAAAAACATATAATAATAATCAGTTTGACGATATACAAGTTACTCTAAAATTCAGATTTTAATTTTAGAAGAAAACGCATAATCACAAATAAATAAAAATAGTAAAACATATATTAAAATATATTTTTATACTTAAATATATTTTATATTCAAATATTTTTTATATTTAAATATATTTTTATATTCAAATATTTTTTATATTTAAATATTTTTTATATTTTAATATATTTTTATATTTCAACAAATTTTATATTTAAATAAATTTCTTATTAAAATATTTTTTTTTTCATATTTAAATATATTTTTATTTTTATATTATCTTAAAATATAAAAAGAAGTGTAAATAACAAACGATTTTCTTTTGTTGGAAAATGTCATTTTATCTTTGAAATAAAATTCTTTTTGCTTTCATCAAGCGATCTTTTAGAAGAATATTACATTATTTGCTTAATTACCAAGTGTTATAAGTATTAACTCGTGCGAGAATTTTAAATGAATGTTATATTTAAAAAAGCTCACGAATAAAAATTAAAATTTACTCGTGAAACAAATTTAAAAAGAAATAAAATAAATTAAAATGTTCAAGTAAACTACTGACTCCACTTCCAAACAAAATATCCATATATTTTGGCCCATAACAAGTAACAGAAATTAAAAAGTTAAAATGGCGCGGGGTCATACAAAAAGTGCATACTATCACAATATATTTCTTTGGTTATGCTTTTAAATTTTTCAGCTAAACACATGACATACAAAATAATTTAACATTTTTCGTAAAGCATTAATAAATGTAGCTAAAAATAATATGTCACCAGAAAATCCAAAATATATATTTTAAAGTACTTAAATTTAATTTTAAAATGAATTTTTTTGAACTTCATTCTTTTTAAATTATTTTTAAACGCATGATATTGGATAGGTACAAGATATTTATTTGCATTTTCAAAAAATTTCAAGTAAAATTTTTTCTGATATTTTACAAATAAAGCAGTAATAAAAAATGAGAGGAGAGTTTTAAAAAGAATACAAATAAATATTTTTAAAATTTTAATCCTCAAGATACAACGAAGTATTATTGTTATTCCTATGATAAATCAAAAACGGTGAAATAAAATTTTTAACAAATTTCTAAAAGAAAGAAATCGAGAATAATATATCTGAGTGTTTTAATATTGATCAAACAAATGTTGAAAAGTATTTTTTTAAAAGATGCATTTGTTAAGAATAAATTTATAGTCACGAAAAAACTGTTCTGCAAATAAAAAAAAAATTCTTTAAATAAATGGAAATTTTCGTAAATATAATTATTCTACATTAGTGTAGAAGCTGAAATTAAATTGTTTTTATTTCATAATTCATAAAAAAAAATTATGTGCCAAGGAGGTTTAATTTTTGAGGAGAATAAGTTAAATCCATTTTACTTTTTAACCTTCTTGGGAACATATGCGGACATTTATTTTTTTATAACTATAATTCTTCTTTTGACATTCATGGATACATATGTGGACAATTAGTTTTTATTTATTTATTATTTTTTTTGTGAGTAATTTTCTTTTCATTCTAGGTCACATAACAGGACATTTAGTTTCTATAACTATAATTCTTCTTTTGGGACTCTTGGACACATATGTGCACAATGTTTTTATAACTTTAGATTATTCTTCCTTTGGCATTCTTGACTTCATATGTGAACATTTAGTTTTTTACTAACTATAACTCTTCTTTTGGCACAGTTGGCCACATATGTAGATATTTAGTCTTATGATAACTATAACTTTTCTCCTTTTGACATTCATGACAACATATGTATGTCATTCATTTAGTTTTTATAATTGTATTTTTTTTTTTTTGCTCTATTGGCCATATTGGCCATTTAGTATTTTATAACTATAATTGTATTTTTTTTTCACTTTTGACCATATATGTGGATAATTAGTTTTTACAACTATAATTCTTCTTCTTTTGGCACTCTTGGCCCCATATGTAGGTCATAATTTTTAATAAACTATTCTTCTTCTATTGCTTCTTCTACTCTCGTGGCCTCATATGTGGACATATGGTTTTTTAGTTATAATTTTCTTCTTTTTGCACTCTTGGCCGCATATAGATTCATTGAATTTTTTATAACTATAATTATACTCCTTTTGGCACTCTTGGTCACATATGTGGACATTTCGTTTTTTATAACTATAATTCTTCTTCTTCTTCATTGGCGCAACTGCCTTTGACAGGACAAATGCTACAACTGCCTTTTGTCTGCGTACTGGCCAGGTTTAATGAGTACAGGCACACAAATTACACAAATAAAAGGTAAAAAATCCTGATAACGGTCCACTGATAACGGTATTTACAGCGCATAGTTGCAAATATGAGGTCGAATTATAGCATTCTGCCGAATTTCGAAATACAGCTGGATTTATCAGTGTTGCCGGATTATTTGAACAATTATTCAATATTTGATAAGTATAATACCATATATATTAAATGTATTTAATATTAATAATTATTTCTCAGATAATAATTCAGTAATTTATGCTGGAATGTATCAATTTATTTCACTAAGTGGCAAACGTGTTAATCTGGTGAGAATTAAGGCTGATGTTCAATCCGCTGGCGGCTTTGTGGTAACACTGTTTCAAAACACGAAGAGACACGATGGCACTTGTGACGTTCAGCATCTTGCCTTATTAGTCGCACCACCTGGTGTAAATTTCCGAGTTTCATCCGATAGGATAGGCAAACGGAGATAGTTCCCCAAACGGTAGTGCCCTCTTTTATCCTCCTCACGGAGCTAACTCAGTTTTCACCTGGGGGGCTTCTACTAATAACAGGCGTCCTATGGCGGATTGGCTGGCCTGTGGCCTTTGTACCACATTATTTCAGGTACAAATCAACGTCAAACCAATAAAGTAAAAAGCCAAAAAATATGCGAAAAAAAAACGTCATTCAAAAAAATATGCAAAAATCTGTTAAAACCTCAAAAACTCGAAAACCTCAAAACAGTCACAAAGTTGACCAAAAAGATAAGCAAAAAACTGTCGCTTTAAATAAAAAGGGCTAGCCAAAAAATATGCAAAAACTGTCAAAACAATTAAACAAAGACAGTCAAAGAAATATGTAAAAAAAAAACTGTCAAAACAAAGGCAGCCAAAAAAATATATATATATACGCAAAAACTCAAAACAGTCAATAAAAGTAGGCTTCAAAAAATATGCAAAAACTGTCAAAACCAATAATATAAAACAGCCAAAACATATGCAAAAAAAAAAAAACTGTCAAAGCAACTAAACAAAGACAGGCAAAATATGCAAACATCTGTTAAAACAATCAAACAAAGGCAGCCAAAAAATAAGCAAACAATTTTAAATTTATATATGAATATTTATGTGAAAACGTATATGACTTAAAACAAATGCATATTATTAAAATTCGATACAAACCTATTATAAAATGTTAGCAAACAATTGCAGAAATTCTCTCGCTTGCTTAAATTTGTTACGCCAGGTCGATATATAAACGTATAATAACCTGAAATTAAACCTCGAGCAAAAGTGAATTGATGTACCCATATTACGCAACAATTTCTGCAACAAAATTAACATCCATCACATTGTGACCACTCCTAATATTATAGTAATTAGCAAATGATCTGCCACGAACAAAAAAAGAAAAAAAAAAAAGGATAAAAAAAAAAAAAAAACCCCAGCGCCGTATATACATACATCACAGCTGTAGAGCATGGCAGCTGCATTTCAAGACACGCCCTTAGTATTCAAGAAGGGGTCCAAAACCCTGGCGAAGTGGTGCTTGTACCAGGTAAAGGTGCGTGGGAGGCATTGCAGAACGCCCTCTTGCGTGGCAAAGTGGCATAACATGCGATGACTGATGAACGGTATTAATGGCGTTTGTTTCCACCTCTAACACTGTCGCACAAGAACGGCTAATAACTTTACATGGTTGACACTGGAGAAGCACGCAGGTCGGGAAATATGGAAATTCGGGAACATCGACTCAAGGTAATCAGCAGTTCACTGTTGCATCCTTTATTTTTTTTTCCCCAGCATTTTGGTTTGTGGATTTTCGTGCCATTTTGAAGAAGAGGTAAAATAATATTCATGACTTTGTAGTTGCACCTGAAAAGTTAATGAAACAGCTTAAAATGTAGCACGGCGTATATTTTTTTTTCAAGTTGATTGATTGCATGTTAGTTTAAGCGGAAAGGCTTTTTATATGACTAGTACAGGCGATAAATCTAAGTAAAAGTTCTTGTCCTTACGTGTTACTTAAAAGGTTATTTTGTATCACTAAATCAGGGAACAAAAAATATATTTGAGTGAAGCATGCTTAGGATTGGACTACTCTACCACTGATCTCACTGTGTATAGAGCTGAATTGCCCCTTTTACAGTTTAGGAAAGATGTGGTGAGAAGTCTGATTGGGCTGTGTAACGCTCTATGGTCATACGAGCATCGGGACCTTTACACTGAGACATGCTTAGAATGGATTCCCGAAGCACTACACACATCAATGCAACCCACCTGGACCATTTGT
The DNA here is from genome assembly GCA_021605075.1 of Caerostris darwini. Taxonomy (NCBI): domain Eukaryota; kingdom Metazoa; phylum Arthropoda; class Arachnida; order Araneae; family Araneidae; genus Caerostris; species Caerostris darwini. Next base: position 71,761 of record BPLQ01011795.1, read on the forward strand.
TAGGTTTAAACGAAAGGGTTTTTTTTATTGGACAAGTACAGGCAATAAATCTATGTGAAAAGTTCTGACTAGAATATTATTTAAAGGTTATTTTGTATTACTGAGATCGTACAACAAAAATATATTTGATCGAAAATGTTCCGTATACAGAAATCAACAAAATTTTCTTCTGTTTCAAAGTATTTTTCACCAACATGTAACTTTATGTTGTTTCTCTATTCCACTTGATAGATATCTAGACCAAGTAATACAAAACCCGTATGGACTCATGATTGAATGGACAGGGGCACCCAATTGGTTATGTTGTGGTCTTTGATGCCACAGGCTCATGTTCGAACTGGATGGCAACATACATGTTTGTTAGTGTTCGAATTCATAGATCCCTGTTTAGACTTGGTAGTCCGTATTCGTGGAATCCCGGTAGATAGTCCTGGTCCCATTCAAGTTTCAAAAGTATGCCCCTAAGCCAATTTTAAGATAGTCTAAAATAAAATACTTAGTGCATAATTGCTAGTGATCTTAAAACACTTAGCTAATGATTGATACTTAGCTAGTATTGAAAATACTTAAGTTAGTGGGATTACCAACGCTTCACACTTAAAACGGCTCACGACCCGGTGGGGAACGGCTCTAAGAAATTCACGCTGAGAGCCAGACAAAGGCCGTGTTTGTAGAAGCTGCCCAAAAATGCAATCGCGAGGAGTGCAGATCTACGTTTCAATCAACATCCATCATATAATAATAACTGTATAAAGTGGATAATTTCATAATCAAACATATAACAAAAACCTTTTATAAAAATTAACCTTATATTTAGTCAATAGCAATGATCTATGAATCAGTGTATATATATATAATAGCAGAACCCGGGATATGTTGTCCTGCTGAAAAATGCATTGTAGAAAATTTTCATATCACGAATGCATTCTCCATATTCCAATATAGGCGGATACCAATTTGCGTATATCGTTTGAACGACACATAAAGATGAAATGCTGCATCACCATCTGGTAAAAGTAACAATGCAGTGGATATGGACATATATTCCATCCGAATACTTTATTATCAAACCCACCTTTCATAGCGATTGGTTAAAACGGTATGAAGATGATATATTGCAGCACCATCTGGTAGAGACTTAGAGCAAAGTGGATAGCATAAAAACAATCTAATATATCTTTTAAACACAATCGAAATCGGCGATAAATCGTCATCAAAATCGATAGTATGAAGAGTTTAGTGACAAACACACACTCAGAAAAATCACAACTGATTGCAGCGCCATCTATTGGATCCAGTTGTGAATCTAAAGCGTCCAGATGCACACTCAAACGCACACAAAAAATTTATCAAAAATCGGTGAAGTCGTTTAGGGAGGAGTTAGTGACAAACAAACGTACATAAGAATTATATATTTAATTATTATTATTATTATTATGATCATATTAGAATTATCATTATTATGATCATTACAGAATTATTATATATCATTATTTTCATTATTTGAATTATATTTATCCCATTATTATGATTTAAGAACACGATAGAAAGAAGAAGAAAAAATAAAAAGAAAAACAATTTTGTTATAAAAATTAAAATGCATTGTCATTGGGCTGGAAATTTATGGAGGGAAAGAAGAACAATATATTAAAATTATTTTTAAAATATAGTACTCTAGTGGAAAAAATCCAAAATGAATTTTTTTAACATTCAAGTATTTCCTCATATATAGGTATCGAAAGAAACATAAATATATAGCAGACGTATAACAAAACCTATAAAATTTAATTTTAGCAATTAGCTGATAACAATGATTTATGAATTATCTGACATATGTATTATATATATAAATACCACGTGGAATTAACATTTTAATAAATTCTTTGAATATAGGGAGAAAAAGTAAAAAAGAGTAAACATTTTGCTATAAAAAAAAAAAAAAATTAAATTCCCTTCTCATTTAGACTGGCAATTTATGAAGGGAAAGCAGTAAGAAGAAAATGTAAAATAAATTTATATTCGCAAAGATATTTAGTCCATGGTAACCTGAAATAAAATTTAATATTTAGCATTTTTATGTAAAGGTATTAACAGAAACATAAAATCGTTAAAACCCCCTACAAAATAAAATCATCAAAAAAAATGTTTGAAAAAGAATTATAAATAGGTAGTAAATAAAGCAAACTATGTTAAACGTATTAACAACAAATAATTCATCAAATATGCATACAGACTTTTAAAAAGCCCCAAAAAGCGGACAGCGAATCAATAGCAAGAGTGATGATGATTGCTCCAGTGCAACAAAAGGCCAAACAGTTACGAGATGCTTTAAGTAAAAGCTCGTAAGAAAAAAAAAAAAACTTCCATTCGCCGAATAAGAACTGCGTCTTCATTTCTTGAAATATTTTTGATTTTGAAGAATATTGATTTCGCAGGACGATTCCGAAGAGGGTGGGAGAGTATGGTTGAGAGGAGATCCCTCTAAGCCAGGAACACCTCTAGCTAATCCAGGGTTAAAAAGTGAGGGTGTCAATGGAAATGTTTTTGCTGAAGATCACGAGGAGACAGAATGGGCGATTTAGAAGAGAGTAGTGAAACGATGGGTTTCGTTTTCGCATCGATCTATTGAGGGGGAAATTACGTTTAGGTTTGCACCACCCGTTTGAAAGTAATTTCCAATTGTCGTTTGTAAAATTTTTTCATCGCAATTTGCAGCCTTAAATCAGGTTTAATTTTCGTGCGTTAAAATAAAAAGATTTGTTTAATCCCTCAGGGAGATTTACGTCTGCGTTTGACATAGCAGGCATAATTGATTTTTGGACATAGCAGACAATTGTTTTTCGGACATATAGATACAAATTGGCTCTTTGTTCTTATACTTATGGGACCTAAAAATTAAAAAAAGTAAATGTCAACCATCCATCCCTACCTTTTTAATCGACAGGTATCTTGCAGGTATAATTTTCAAAGAGAAAATAAAAAGATCTCGTATAATCCAAAATGAGATTGCCGGTTTATTTTTGACATAACAGATGGCAATCTGGTTTTGTCTTTACACTCAAGGACATGAAATTAAAAAGTATTGCCAATTTTAAAAGTGGTTTTCACCTACGATCAGAAAAATATGTTGTTAATTTATTATAACGGAAATCAGTAATAAGATACCTCTTTAAGATGAATCAAAAATAAAATATACATTATAATATTTTACATTCTTTCCTTCTTCTCATTATGACAATCCCATAGTGGACCAAAGTCCTTCTATTCATTGGTAAATTGAGATTAAGGACATACTTTCTTTTTACTGGATAGGTCTACAAGCACTCTGGTACAGTCGCATTATAAGTTGGGACCCACGTTCCAAAGTGGACAACATCAGGGATCCATACATAAATATGTCCTGTGGAACAAATTTCTACTACTATTTTATTGTCCATTTAAGTCCCAATCAATCACATGATTGGAATTTCACTATTACAGTATTGAAATCACCATTACAATATCGGGATCAACAGAATAAACTTTCGTTTTAACAGAGTTATCTAAATTTTTTTATCAAATTACCATATTCTTAACACAAATTCTGTAAACAACCTTTTTCGAATTAAAATCACCAGTCTCCAAAATCTCTTCTTTTAAATCAGACTTTACAACTTAAGTGATCAATATGCTATATTCTACTATATGCAAAATATATATATAACATTGATTGTCTAAAATATAGCTTTATTAAAGACCTGTATTTTAACTAACTATTAAAGCTTTTACATTATACAATGTGGAATTCGTAAAAAATGTATGAGAGGCATTTTAATGGAATTCTCGTTATTTTATCAAGTGAAATTTTCCCGATATCAAATCCTCTCCTCCACCTTTCACGAACCAAATCGCCACCTCCAATGGTACACACACCACCAGCAGTAATTAAAGGAATTAACATGTTTCCCAAAGATCTTCATAGTCTGAGAAAGATACGACAGTGGGGGATGAGGGGGAAGGGTGGAATGACGTTCGAACAAACAAAGCGAGGTGCACATAATAAAGAGGAGTATGAATTTTAGATTATGCCATATTATTATTATATACGTATTTTTGATTGAGTCATTTCGGAATTATGTACGATTTTGGATTGTCATATTCGAATCATGTACAAATTATTGTTTAAGTCATATCCGTAACATGCGCAAAATTTTTTGATTGAGCCATATCTGAATCGTATACGAATTTTCGATTGATTCATATTCTGAATGCATACCATAATTCAAATCTTCATATTATTTGACTGTTTTAACATAAATTTATTTTAAATAAATATTGTTTATTTCATTATACCTATCTATATGTAATGAGAGAGGAATCAAAAGGCAATACACATTATAATACACTATTACTCTATTAATTTTTAAACAAAATTTTTATTTAAATCCCATTTTAAAATACATTTAAACGTATAAAAGGTATTTTAATAGAATTTTATTTTTATCACAGTGAAATTTCCCCGATATCAAATGCTTTCTCCACCACCTTTCACGAACCAAATTGCCACCTCAATGGCACACATACCACCAGCAGTAATTACCGGAATTAACATGTTTCCAAAGATCTTCATAGTCTGAGAAAGATACGACAGTGGGGGATGAGGGGAAGGGTGGAATGACGTTCGAACAAACAAAGCGAGTGCACATAATAAAGAGGAGCACGAATGCAGATTGTGCCATATTATTATTATATACGTATTTTGATTGAGTCATTTCGGAATTAATGATTTTTGATTGTCATATTCGAATCATGTACAAATTATTGTTTGAGTCACATCCGTAACATGAGGAAATTTTTGATTGAGCCACATCTGAATCGTATACGAATTTTCGATTGATTCATATTCGAATTGCATACCATAATTCAAATCTTCATATTATTTGACTGTTTTAACATAAATTTATTTTTAAATAAATACATTTATTTCATTATGAACCTAATCTATATGTAAATGAGAGAGAAATCAAAAAGTACACACATTATAAATACGCTATTACTTTCTAGCTAATTTTTAAACACAATTTTTATTAAATGTTCTATTTAAAATACATTTAAACGTATAAAGTATTTTAATAGAATTCCGAAATTTTATCACAGTGAAATTTCCCCGATATCAAATGCCTCTTTCCCATCACCTTTCGCTAACCAAATCGCCACCTCCATTGGCACACATACCACCAGCAGTATACCGGAATCAACATGTTTCCAAAGATCTTCATAGTCTCTGAAAGATACGACTGGTGTGGGGGATGGGGATGGAGTGACGTTCGAACAAACAAAGCGGGGTGCACATTTTAATTTTCGATAACAGGCCCGGACGAAGTGAATGCGGAGACATCTCTTTCCGGCACCCATCCACTGTGAGATAAGGCGGCAACAAAAGGACGCCCAGAGATAAGTAGATAAGTAGTTGTTGGCAAAGAAAAGAAGTAGTTGTTTTCCTGACTTTTTGAACCGTGTAATTAGGTAAAGTAAGAAATTAGTCCTTTTTTGTATTACGGACAGAACATTTACTGGGAAAACGATCGATGGACTGCACTTGTCGAGTCGGAAGTTTAAAGAAGTCGGTTCTTTACTTAGTTTAATGATTGTGAAATGGAAAACGGAGTAAACATTCTCCAGTTTCTGAGATAGTAGTGAATGTGGCAGAATTAATTAATTTGGCTTTTATAGAATGTCTACTTTATTTATAAGTTTAAAATTGTTAGAAAGCCATGCCACATATGTATTTTTTAATACATATATTATAATAACATAATAATAATAACATTACAATAATATAATACATACATTATATTCTATTATGATACAAACTTTTTTTTTGTAGCAAAATATTAGCTGAGTTTAAAGCTGGCAGTATAAAAGAAGTCGATACTTTATTCAAAAGTTGGGAAATGGAAAACTTGAAGTAATGTTTTATCCAGTTTCTGAAATAGTAGTTTATAAATAAATATTACTGAATAACACATTTCTACTACTTCAATAATACAATACTACATTTCTAAGTTCAAAACTGTTGGAAATTCATTCTATATTTGTGTTTTTATTGTAGTTTGATACAATTTATTTTGTATCAAAGCATTTGCTGAATTTAATTCATCGAAGCATCTATTTCGAGTCAGGAATCAACACAATCAATATCCTTTTTATCATATGAATATATTCTATGATAAAAAAAGATATATTAAATCTGTAAATATTCTTCTTGAATAAAAATCCCCAAAACCTTTTCTACAACAATAACTGCAACTTTATAGCTAAAATTATTAATATGACATTTGTCATATTTATGCATATAAATATATATATATACTGTATCTTAAATAACTATTGAATTGCTTTGCACAATGCAGAATTGCGTAGAATGTAGCAGGCATTTTAATGAAATTCTCGTAATTTTATCACAGTGAAATTTCCCCGATATCAAATCCTCTTAATCACCTTTCGCGAACCAAATCGCCACCTCAATGGCACACACACCACCAGCAGTACCACCGGAATTAACATGTTTCCAAAGATCTTCATAGTCTGAGAAGGATACGACGGTGGGGGGGGGGTGACGTTCGAACAAACAAAAGGGTGCACACATTTTAAGTTTCGATAATGCCCGGACGAAGTGAATGCGGAGACATCTCTCTTCCCATCCACTGTGAGATAAGGCGGCAACAAAAGGACGCCCAAGAGATAAGTAGATAAGTAGTTGTTGGGAAAAAAAGTAGTTGTTTTCCTGACATTTGAACCGTGTAATTAGGGAAGTAAGAAATTAGTCATTTTTGTTTAATTACGGACATAACAGTTGCCGGGAAAGGGATCGATGGACTCCAATCTCTGTCGAGTCGGGAGCTTAAAGAAGTCGGGGCTTTACTTAGTTTAATGATTGTGAAATGGAAAACGCAGTAAACATTCTCGAGTTTCGGAGATAGCAGTTAATGTGTGGGAATTAATTAATTTGGTTTTTTTATGGAATGATACATGTCTTCTTTAGTTATAAGTCCAAAATTGTTAGAAATAATATAATTGTTTTTTTATATGCATAATATTTTATTGATGTTTTTTTATATGCCTGATATTATGATAAAACTTTTTAGTTTGTAGCAAAATATTATCTGAATTTCATTTGTCTAGCGTCTATTTCTTAGTCTTAACATCGAAGAAGTTCATACTTTACTTAATAAATTGGAAACGGAAAACTGAATAAAAGTTTCTTCAGTTGCGGAGATAATAGTTAATGTGTAAGAATTAGAATGATACATTTATATTTTATTCATAAGCTCAAAATTGCTGGAAAGTCATTCAGCATCTGTGTTTTATTATATTCATGATTTTCTTTTACGATAAAACGTTATTTGTAGAAAAATATTTGCTAAATTTATTTAGTCAAACATTTATTTCGAGTCGGAAGTTTAAAGATGTGGATATTTTTTACTTAATAATCGTGCGTTGTAATACTGAGTAAAAAAGTTTATCCAGTTTTTCGAAGATAGTAGTTAATGTAAGAATTAATTTATTTGGCTTTTTATAAAATGATACATTTTTACTTTATTAATTTTGGAGCCTGATGGCCGAATGGCTAGCGCTTTGGCGTTCGGTACCACAGGTATCGGGTTCAAATCCCGGCTTTGCCCATGGGTGTTTGTAGTGGTTCAGAATCCACTTTAAGCCGTAGGTCCCGATCGTAGAGCGTTGCGGGGGGCATTGTTACTCCGCGTCCGTGGCTTACCATCAAGTTACACGCGCCCCCTGGGTAATGCAAAGTGAGTAACATCGGTGCAGCCGTTATGGCGAAGATCAATGTCTATTTGCCAGCTGCATTAGAAGGAAAAAAAAAAAACTTTTTAATAAGTTCAAAATATTTAAAAACCCATGCCAGATTTGTGTTTTATTATATTCTGGTATATTAGCTGGTATTTTATTATTTATGGTATACTCTCTGAATTTAAATCTTTAAATATCTATTTGGAATCGGAAGTTTAAAGAACACGATACTTTACTTAATAATTCCCAAGTGGAAAACTGAGTAATGTTTCTCCAGGTTCGGAGAAAGTAGTTAATGTACAAGAACTAAAAGTTTGTTTTTTTATAGAATAATACATTTCTACTTTATCTATAGAAAGTCACAAGATATTTGTATTTTATTATATGCATGATAATCTATTAAAGTGACAATTTATTTTAGTAGCAAAATATTAGCTAAATTTAATTCGTCAAACATCTATTTCAAGTCGGAAGTTTAATGAAGCTACTTCACTTAATTAAGGGTTACTTTACTGCGAAGCTACTTTACTTAATAACTGAGTAAAGTTTCGAGTAAAGAGAGTAGCTAATGTGATATAATTAATTAATTTGGTTTTCTATAAAATGGTATATTTCTACTTTTTTTATATTCAAAATTGTTAGAAAGTCATACCACATTTGTGATTTTATTATATGCATCATAATCTTTTATGGGAAAATTTAATTTTGTGGCAAAGCATTAGCTGAATTTATTTCATGAAAGCATCTTTTTCGAATCAGAAGTTTAGAGAATTCAAGGTTTTACATAGTTTAATTATTGTGAAATGGAAAACGGAGTAAACATTCTCCAGTCTCGGTGATAGTAGTTAATGTGTGAGAATTAATTAATTTGGCTTTTTATAGAATGTCTACTATATTTATAAGTTCAAAATGGTTAGAAAGTCATGCCATATTTGTGTTTTATTATATAAATGATATTCCTTTCAGAAAAAAAAAATTGTGTAGAAAAAATATTAGCTGAATTTAATGTATCCATCATTTAGTTGCAGTCGGAAATTTAAAATAGTGTATAATTTGCTTAACAATTTGGAAGTAGAAACTGAGTAAAGTTTCTCAAGTTTCGCAGATAGCAGTTAATGTGTAAGAATTTTTTATTTATTTATAAGTAGATACATGTCATTCTATAAAAAGCCAAATTAATTAATTCTGACATTAACTAGTATCTGCGAAAATGGAGAGAGCTTACTCAGTTTCCACTTCCAAATTGATAGAAAGGCATGACATTTATGTTTGATTATAAGAATGATATTGTTTTATGGTAAATATTTATTTCGCAGCAAAATATTAGCTGAATTTAATTCGTCAAACATCTATTTCAAGTCGGAAGTTTATTGAAGCTACTTCACTTAATTAAGGGTTACTTTACTGCGAAGCTACTTTACTTAATAACTGAGTAAAGTTTCGAGTAAAGAGAGTAGCTAATGTGTTATAATTAATTAATTTGGTTTTCTATAAAATGGTATATTTCTACTTTTTTTATATTCAAAATTGTTAGAAAGTCATACCACATTTGTGTTTTATTATATGCATCATAATCTTTTATGGGAAAAATTAATTTTGTGGCAAAGCATTAGCTGAATTTACTTCATGAAAGCATCTTTTTCGAATCAGAAGTTTAGAGAATTCAAGGTTTTACATACTTTAATTATTGTGAAATGGAAAACGGAGTAAACATTCTCCAG